>RXPK01000181.1:1872725-2094148 GCA_004143645.1 Protaetia brevitarsis | reverse complement strand
AGTATTCAAATAAAATAGGTCAAAATCATTAAAATTCGAAAATACCTAAGATATATAATAATATTCAAAGTTAAATATTACGGTAAATATTGTAGTTATTCATTTGATAATTCTAACTATAATAATTTCAACTAGATAACTTAACTTTAATTTTATTCAAAATAGCGCAAATCCAGCTAGCCCTACCGATGAGTACGAAACTCGAAGAACGAATGGAAGTTCCTTTTTGTTGGAGAATTTATAATACATTATCAATGTGTATTATGTATTGGTGTTTTAGTTTACTTGTTTAAATTTCCAGAGCTTTAAAAATGCATCGAATATGTTTACTTAATAGTAAACGCAACAAAGAAGGTTTGTAAAGATCAACAGAGAATTAGAGTTAAGATTAATTGATTAATTATTACGTAACTTTAATAAAAAAATACAGTTGCTACACTCAAACAGTCCTCAGTATTATACTGCTCCCAAACTTACCTCAATTTTTACCTTTCTTATAAATGAAAATTTATAAATCATCATTTCTTATAAATTCACTTGACGCATGATGACTATAGATATTTAGGTTTAATTATTGCCTAAAACGGACTAAAGATAAAAGTCTTGGTTATGTGTTGGATTAATATTCCACAACTTGTAATTCTTTGTTTTGTTAGTCATATTTTAGTTATTATGTTTCACTTTACTTTATAAATTTTGAATTTCGATTTTGACATTTTTAAGACGCTAAGGATGGCATGCCATAGCCCGAAACATGTGCCTTAAAATATATTCAAACATCATTTATGAATGTAAGGATGTTTTAATTTACACAGCGGCTTTCAACTAAACCACATCAATGGGTTTCAACATACCATATACAAGATAAAATCTACTTTATTCTATCACCTTGGGATAAAAATAATAGTTAAATTTATCTTAAACCGTTCGTTTATCTAGAATAATATTTTTCCCAACATCTGGATGGCCAGGTTAAATTAGAGAAGATAGTAAAAAGCGATTACATTGATCCTTAAAATTCCATTATTCTTAACTAATAACTGGAAATATTACCAATGATTACGGTAACAGAAAAGAACCGGACAGATATTTTCCGACTCGGTTTTCCCTTCCTTCGGTCTGTCCACACTGTCACAACGATCGACAATGCGCTACCGTACATTTCCTGCGGTCGGAACCGGTGAACCCTGGTGGAATTATCGGGGAGTACAGTTATCGCGTCCGAAGACCAGTCTACTTCACCGTCAGTGCAAACGACCGGAATCGGACAAAATAGAACGAAATGCATTTCCCAGTCGGCGATCAGTGAAAGTTCACACGGTGTTTTTTTTGATATGTATTTACGTCCGACGAAGATATGCAAGCGTAGATCCGTAAAAGGGCCTCTGAAACCGGCGTTTCCGTCGTCGCGTTGTCATTCACTTCAAGGAGGACCCAGCCAGATACCGGTCGTTCATGCTGGCCAATATCACAGTAAGAGGTGAGTGTAAGCTTTCGTAATAGGTGCATAAATGCGTTATTATCGCATGCGGATATCATGATGGGAGTATTTGCAGTTGCGAAGGTGTAATGCGTCGATCGTAAGTTACGATTAAAAGAAGGGGTGTTATGTGTAGGGCACGATATGCTTATGGTTTGTAATGTATATTTGCATATACAGTAAATATTGACCGGATCTGATATTAAAGAAACCGAAATGAATGCCGACGCATTTTTTTCTCAGTTGGTGCGTTATCTTTTCCGGGTATGCAATGTAAATATTTTCAATTTATCGAACACTCTAAGCTAATACATAAGATACTAGGATAAATAAGCAGATATTTTAATTATTATCGAATATTGCCCTTCTCCACACTGCAACCTGTTTTTTCTTTTATTTTTTCCTAAACAAACTAGACCCATAAATTGCTAAATACATGTAGCCGGACATATACAATTATCTTAAAAACAATAATTATTTTTGACCAAATTGAAGTTGAAAGAGTAAAAAAGAAATAGCTACAAGTGTGATAAATAACAAAGCGAATTATATGCCACCAACCATCTGAACTATATACCTTAAGAAATTTCAGGAAATGTTACAAAATAATACAAACTGTGCGAACTGTTACCGAAAAATGTTGGAATATTACCTAAAATTTAATTTAAATTTACCAATAACTTTTAAGGTAGCAAAAGGTTTATAATTTAAAAATAACTGTACAAAATGTCTTTAATACAAATTTACAGTCATAAAATTACAAAGCAATCTTTTTTTAGTATTTTAGGTGGTTTAATTACTATTTTTTTATTACATTTTTCACTTATTTAAATTTTTTTCTCCCATAGAAATAGTAAAATTTTGTTAAGGTGAATTTCCCTTATAAATTCGATTTTTACTCACATTTCTTATTGTTGTTGCATAAAATCCTGAAACATTTGTGACACTAAGTCTACGAATTTTACAAATACAAGCTGTGTAACTGTTAGAAAAAAAAAATGTTGGAATACTACTTAAAATTTAATTCAACTTAATTTACCCTAATTTTTAAGGTAAAAAATGTTTATAATTAAAAAATTACGTAAAAACACCTTCATAAAAAAATTCGCATGTTATACAATTAGAAAACACAAATTATTTTTTTGTTTATTAAAATATTTTGGTGGTTTAAATTACTAGTTTTTGTATATCTTTCATATATTTAGAATTTGTTCCCATCCAAAAAATATTCTGCTTCGTAAGTTTTTTAACGTTACTTAAAATATTTTCCAAGTTGTCGAAAAATATATAAAATTAAAAACACAGTTTTTTTTTATATTTTAGTGGTTTAAATTACTATTTTGTTTTACATTTTTCACTTATTTAATTTTTTTTTTTCCATAGAAAATAGTAAAATTTTGTTAAGGTCTTTATAAATCAGATTTTTCTCACATTCCTGATCTTGTGTACATAAAATTCTGAAACATTTGTGACACTAAGTCTACGAATTTTACAAATACAAGCTGTGTAACTGTTAGAAAAAAAAATGTTGGAATACTACTTAAAAGTTAATTAAATTTAATTTATCATAATTTTTAAGGTAAAAAAGAAATTTAAAAATTACGTAAAAAACCCCCTTTAATATAAAAATTTGCATATTATACAATTAAAAACACAAGATCTTTTTTTTTTGTTTATTTTATATTTTGGTCGTTTAAATTACTAATTTTTGTATATTTTCACTTATTTAATTTTTCCCCATAGAAATAGTAAAAATACTACCGCTCATAAAGTAAGGTTTTTTATTCACATTTGTTATTTTTTGTCGCAGAACAGCCTGAAAGCATTGTTGAGACAGTCTACGTACATTCTATTATTTATTATAATTGTAAGTATAACATCATGAGATTTAATGAGACTACGTATTTACGTAGTATGTAAGTTTAGTGTTTGTTTTTACCTGAGCACTTTTTCAAAATAACTTTTTGGATGTCATCTAGCCTTGCTTTTTACTTTCATATACCTCTAAATACCTGCTAAATATCGAATACTGGTTTCAACTTTAGGAAGTACAACTTATCTTCATACTAGCGGTCACGTGACATGTGCAAAAATAATTTGGAAAGTTGTTCATATTATGTTATAAATAAAAAAAAAAAAAAACAGGAAAAAAAATAACAAAAATACTAAGACAGTACGCAAAATAGAAAGGAAATTTCATTGTTGAAAATTCCCCAAGAACAATCTTAAAAAGAAAACAGGGAACTTTACCCATTTTGCCGTTAATGAAAATTTAATCCGTTGTGTTGGAATCTATTTTTGATAACACTTCTTAAAATTCATTTATTATAGCGATGAAATGACTTGAACTTAAAGCCAAGCCAGTCTAGTAGTAGCGCAGCTGTAGGAATGCCTAAGGACAATGAACTTTTTCAGTTGTTTTTCTGTGGAAATTCTTTCCAGTGGAATATTGATTTTCTCTGTCCTAAATTTTTGGACATTGCTTTTTAATCTGGTTACTACTTCCTACTAACTCGTTATATACAAACACTAAATAATTCAAAGTAATTTATGTCATAAGCAATGAGGAAATCACAAATATAGCGAGTGTTGAACACAAAGCAAACTCAAGCTTTAAGAGAAGATATAAATTTGGTTAAAAATTTGCAAAAATATCTACCTACAGTTGACAAAGTGATAATTTGTTAAAAATAAATGCTGGTTGTAATTTGTCACCGTAATTTTTGACGAAAGCGAGATATGGTACGGGTGCATTTTGTGGTCATTAAAGAACTCGCCATACGCTCACATAGCTAATGCTTGACTCTCGTGCTGTATTGGGAGTGCTGTTGTTTGAAGATTAACTACAACTGCCCCCAAAACATCTACTATTCTCTCATTCACAACATGCAATAAACAATTTGCCTGCCCTTGTTGTGATTTTTGCGCACATTTCCTGTTTGTGCTTCCTTGTGAATACTTCTGCATTTGGGAATACCATATTAAAAAAATAATTCATAAAACTTCAACAACAAAAAAAAAAAAAAATAACGCGTAACAATAAAGCAAACAACAACATAGAACCAGTAATAATGAAAATTCGACTATAACAGGGAGACTAGCAAAGACAAGTTTGACACTTCTGGATTTGAAACTGACATGACAACGCACTCTTTATACCTATCGACGGAGAATTTATTTCTGCATTGAATGGTATAATTAGAAGTATAATGTTACATTTGAAAAAAAATAATTTTCTAAGGTTAAATGTATTCGAATTGACAATCGATTTAGGAACACTCTGTATACAATTTAGTGGTTCTTTTGACAAAATTTGGTACGTACAACCATTTTTCTTAGATACTAGTAAAATGACATCATTATTCTTTAATGGTTTGCAAAATATGGTACATATTTTCGAAAAGAGATGCAACATCAAATTTTGACAAGAACTCGTAAATCATGCTCAAAAACAGTTGAATTTAGGGATAGAGAACATTAGTGAAAATTGTATTCAAATAGTCTGTAGAATTCATTGAGGTAAGAAAATACATATGATTCCATTTGAAATAAGAAAATTGCTATTGCCGGAAGTTAAAAATATGTTCACATGATTCTTTAGATGGGGTTTTGTTATTAATTTTTTTGTCGCATTAGTCTAGCTGCAATAGATCGCGAGAAAAAGATAGTGGACGAGTGGTCTGAAACACCCTGTGTATATTGGCCTGCGGGATCAAAGCCCATTTGCCAGAATCATGCCTTCTTACACTGGTAAAGAAATTTTGCATCTAGCAAAAACTAACTAAAACATCGAGTGGAATACAACTGTCAATATCGGTGAAATATCCCAACACGTATCGAGACATATACCTACACGAATGATAATTCTTCAGCAACAAACCAGGCAAGAGTATCACGCTTATCTCATTGCATAAAAAATAATAATAAAAAAACATTTGTTAATACAGCGTACAATATTTGGTTTCATCTTGTCGATATCACTTCCAGCAATATTAACTGATAAAAACCACCACTCACTTTGTTGATATAATAATCTCCCTGCACATAGGTTTGTCAGTTGTCGGGTAATGCCAAGAGCGAGTTATTGCATTTGCAGAAAAGGCCACAGCAATAGCATCCTTCGACTCTAACCTACTATTTATTTATCATTTCCTCAATTTAGAACCTAATACTACGTTGCCTAGCGATAATTATAGATTGGTTTATGGCAGTGCGGTAATTAGAAGTCTATACTAATTAACTTTTCACGTCTCTCTGTTGATTTATCATTAGTGCAATCGCCCAGAGCAGGTTTTACAACATTATCAATTATCCCTTAGTTCTTCTATGTGGGCCTTCGGATCTCGTCACGTATGTGTGCGTAGTACTCCGGTGCAAATCGATTACTCCGTACGCGGCCTATCGTAATGCGCGGGTGAATGATAACAAACAGTCGTGACTACTACAAACAGAGGTTATAACAATTGCGTTGGAGATTTTCCAGGCGTTGGGTTTCTGTGTTAAAATTTACGGCCGTTGGGTAATAAAATTTTAAAAATAACTATTGGATAGGGTGTTGTGCGTGTTTCAGGAAGAAACTGTATCACGTAATAAGAGCATAGCAATGTTACTTCAAGCACGTAAAAAGCTAAAATACTGTAAGTAGTTTTTAATAGCACCTGTACTTACGCAAATGGTAATTTTAATTCAAACATCTAAATTACTTATATATGTAAATACGTTTTAATGTAGTTTCATCTAATTAATTTAAATGCAAACGTAAAGATTAAATATACGTCCTACTACAGAAAATATTAAATCCGGCAGGATGAAATTTATATTCATGCACAAATACGATCTAATGGAAATGCCTTTGAGGTATCACTACGTTGTTGCCATTACACGCAACGTTTGCCATAGCTTCTCGCAGTTTAATTACTTTCAGCCGTTACAGCGAAGCCATAAACGCCTAGATTAAATTTACTAAAGCGAATAACACCGCACGCATACAATACCTTACAAAAATATTCTCGATATCACTCCCTATAATATATAACATTTGGCATTACCGATTTCGTCAGTGATGAAGTGTGCATTGTGTGTGATTGTATGTATTGTATTGAGTGAGCTTTCACTAAACGCATGGACAAATGATGATAATGCGATATGACAATGGAATTGCATTGAGGCAGTGCAAGAAAAAAGGTACTTAAATTAAGAATTCTGACAAGACAATATCGGACATTATATTAGGTATCGTCCCATTTGCCTACAAATTAGTTTAAGTGTCATTTGCGTCCACCACGAGTTGATATCAAGCCAGGTATCCGGGTAATTAGTTGTGTCATTTACGTACATACTTTCGAAATGTGTTAAATAAAGTATGTTAATCTATACAATTCTTATTATTGAACGAAAAAAAGACTACAAATTCGGATGTGTGCGGCGTTGGCTTATCTTCCGTTCGAAGATAAGTGTAATAAAGCATAGCTTTCTAAACAAGAATATTCTCCTAATATCTGCAACAAATTTAAGCGATTATTTCGAGGACTAGTGACTGAAAAATCCCATTAAACTTTAATGTCATACAATCTATAGTCGATACATTTTGTTGTTTGCTATAAAATATATTTTGTTAAAGATATTTATTTGTTTATTTAGCTATTACAATGTACAGGGGGTGCCTAAACGAAAACTAGGTCTTTGATTACACAGCCCTCTTTTTGAATTTAGGAGAACGTCTTTTATATAAAAGTTTTAGAGAATTCAATGTTGCATAACCTAAAAGTATTTTTGACTATACAAGTGTTCCAAAAGTAGGGAAACGCATACTTACTTCGTTATTTTAAATGCAACACCCTATATGTTATTCCATTTTTTTTTATATTTTATTATCTGATATTAACACAGTTATTCGAGGCTTTGTTCGATTATGTAAAGTTTATATACTAAGTTGACATGAAAATTAATAGAAAATTCCTTAGATTTATTTAAAATCATTAATTATCTACAAGATCCTGCATGAGGTATCATAAATTTTAGTATAAATTAAAAGAGTTTTGTGTTAATTTAACATAAACAAAGATATAGGGTGCTATTTAAAAAAGATCAAGTTACCCTTGGGTTAAAGTTAAGCAAATATTCAGGACTATAGTGGACACTTGTAAGCTTACGCCGCAGACGAAGAAATATTAAAATCGTATAAGAGTAAAGTACCCTCATTGCGAAGAATACAGCAAAATGTTATTAAAATTAGTTGTTTAGAATTAAAAAATGTACCCAAATATAAAGTCACAGTCTGCTATTCTAAAAAAACAAACAAAAAAATCGTAAATTTTGTATTTATCCACCAGGTGGACATGTAAAAAACGTGAAGATTCTATTAAAATAATTACAATTAATTTTAATCAAACAAACCTGTCTCCAAGTGAATCATTTATTTTAAACATGCAATAAATATGTTTGATTTGATAATGTAAGAAAATTACAAACGATCGATGAGTATGAAATATTTAAACCAACCTTATCTATTCTGTCAAAACTGATGTTATATGGGTTCCAATCAAATATCCACAGGCGACAAAATGTTTTATCTGCTATCGATTTTTCCTCAGAATTTATATTAATCATACATAATTAATAACCGATCTTCCTATAATCATATTAATATGAATTTACATATATTTAATCCAAAAAAATATTTATTAGAATCGCTAAGAAATGAATAACAGAAAGTAGATATTCTATCAAATTTGATTATATTTATTTTACAAAATTTTATATACCTACCGAACTCTTACAAAATATGTTTATATGAGATCAGTTTTACATCATCCTTATACTAAGTAAACATAAAGGAACATTATCAAGTAGATCTTCAAAATCTATCACACTATAGTTAGAAATTTGGTTGAACTTTGTACTTCAAAACCTTATGAAGATAGGTTAAAAGTAATGGTTACATATAATTTATATAAAAACATGATTCTAAATTCTGCCTTTAATAAAGTAAATTTATGATGTATTATCTGTCTCAAATTTGTCGAAAAAAGTAGTGATTGTGATCTTTTTTATCAGCAAAAGTGACACTTTAAATTATAACGATATTTAGAAACGATTATTTCGGAAATATATTTGTTTCCTTTTTCAAAATCGTTTAATAAATAATTGCAACTGGTGCTTGCCAAAAATACGAATTAATATAATAACAAACTAGATCTTACCCTATAATATACAAAAACAAAACCATTTGAATATGTTTTTTGTTTAGTAAACAAAACGTGCAAAATTTGCAAACTGTGTAATATAATGAAATGGCTTCAAATGCCCTCCCTATATGCTCTCCTGACATTTCGCAATGAATTTTGTGGTAACGAAGGTAACTTCTACTTGTTTTTGCCGCATTCACTTATCATTTTTAATACTGTTTTTCTCCATCTTTTTTTTCTTCTGTTTTTAGCCTTAGACCCTTATTTTGGACGGTGTTAGTTTATGTTTGTATTATTGTTTAGTGGAATGTTCTTTAATGGAGTTTACTTTTAGTTTAATCGTAAATTGACATTAAACTAATATGGTCTATTCTATCCAAGAACGCGTGGAATTAGTGACTTTGTATTATGAGAATGGTAGATGTGCAAGATCTACAGCTCCCTTATTCAACGAAAATCATGCAGGTCAAAATGTGCGACTCAAGTGGGTACTGGAATTGATCCAAAAGTTTACGGAAACAAGCTCTGTACATAACAAAACAATAACCAGTCAGGTCGCAGTGCTTGGAAATGCGACGTCAATACAACAGCTATCTCAAACATCAGGAGTAAGCCGTTCACTCTGCGATCAGAGGTAATAAAATAGCTGACACGTTAGCAAGAGGTGCCAGCGAGGCAGACGCACTTTGGGTCGATCGGTTGGACGAACCAAGAGTTAGTAAGTTAACTCTCAGCCAGATTGCGATTTTTTTTTTGATAGGGTGCAACCTGACTGAGAGGGCTAAAATTGATATGGAGGCACAATAGGTCTTTCTCGCCAAGTTGCCTTCTTCGGGTTACACCCGCCCATGGAAAAAAAGCCGTTCATCAGTTTGTAGAATACCTTAAAAAGTTCAAATTTCATCTTTTGAAATTGTACTTTTACACGAATTAAATGAGGAGGGTTTTGACATTTTTTGGAATTTTGTGAAATAATGACGAAGCGCCTCAGCAATAATCGAAACTTACTGTTTAATATCTGAATTTCGGGCGAAACATTTTCTTTTTCATTGAATGGCGAAGTAAATCGTCACAACTGCAGATATTGGGGTGACATCAACCCAAATATTTCACGCGGGAAATGCATATACAACGGTCACAGAAACTTAATGTATGTTGGTATCATTGGCGATCATCTCATACGATTCCTATTGATTGACGAGACTTTAAATGATCAAATATATTTGAACATGTTGGACGATACAATCTATCCTTTGATCAAAATTGAAGCAACATCAAAATTTGTTGCAGAATAAGCAAGATGTAGCGCAGCCACATTACGCTGCCCGAGTGTGACAATTTCTTGATCATGACTTTCGCGATGGTTAGATCGGATGAAGGGGGCCTATAGAATGGTTTGCCAGATCCCCGGATCTTACACCACTTGTTTTTTTATTCTCTGGGGGCATCTTAAGTCTAAAGTGTACGCCACGCGTTCAGCTTCGTTACAAGTTACACCAAAAAATTGTTTAAAAATGCCAACGAATAACTTCGGAGATGTTGCCAAATGTCAGGAGAGCCTTTGAAGCAAGATTGTGCTATTTTAGAGGTTTATTATCATTATTTTGAACATTTAATCTAAAGCAAAGTCCAAACCATTTCAATTTGTTGCACATTATGCGCTTTTTGCTAACTGATTAAAAAAAAATGGCTTTTTGATACATGTTGCCGTAAAGAGAATTAAAAGAAGAGAAATTAAGATTTTTTTCGTACAAGTCCTTACATTTTCTTGTAAAGTCTCTAAATTTCCCGTTTGTAGTTTGCGTCAAATTAAGCTCTAGTTTTGGTCTGCCCATACTTTTAGCTTGAATTTTTTGTTCATAACTAAACGAATTAAAATTGTCTTTCAAATATTGCACAGTAAAACTGTTCGCATCAATAGTTCTTATTTATATATTGTTTAGTGTTTATTTATAATACTACTTTGTTTGTTTTGCGTGCATTTCAGTATCTTTTTTACGTACTGTATATTTCATTTCATTACTTTTTTTTACGTACTATATAATTCTTTTTTGTGTGTCGGCTGCACCAAAGCGCATTAGTGGCGGTTTTGCTTTGTCGGGTTTTTGCAGAGGGATTTAACGATGCGGCGTAGTTTTTAACTGCGGCTGCGCTGTTGCCATTTTATTTTTGTTTTTCTAAAAAAATCAATAATTATTTGTATCTTTGAGGGAAATGTACGTTTTTTGGGAACAGTTAAAGATTTACGAGTTTAAGTTTGTGATTTTATGTGCGCGGGTTTAATAAACGTATTGCTGTAGATGAAGTACCTCAAACGAAAATTCAAATCAGTGCTTTAAATAAAATAGTTTTTTTTTTTTTAACAAATATATTGTCTAATTTCCTTTTTTTTACAAAGTTAAATTTAAGATATTTATAAATCAACACTAAGTATTTAAATTGTTACAACCATGATTATTGTGTTAATTATATCAACTTTTATCATCTACAATTCTTTGAAAATTTCTTATACCTAAACTAAAATATTAAAATTAAATTTAATACAGACCTGTATTAATTACTTATCTAAACTGCACGAGTGTGATTAAACATTGAGCACTGGCTTAATATCAGCAAAAATTAATAGATTAATATATTAAAAAATTTTAAATTCCAAGCAAAAGAAAACAACACATGTGAGCCACCCCGATATCTATATCACACTGGCTCTCTCGCTCGCTACGAACGCAGAAGAGCCAGAAACAAACAAAAAACCTGGAAAACAAATCCGTCAATACGGAAAAATATAGCAATAGTGAAATAATAATATAATGTTATATACAGTCACGAAAATTCCGTTAAAACTTAAAGCATAAAGAAATACACCGTTGTCCTAAAATATCAAAACAACTTTCAAATGAAAATAACAATAAATTAAGAAATTTATTGAGATAATTGTTTTTTTTTTTAATAAAAAAACTACAGCAGTATGTTATTTAATAAATTAAAATAATTACGCACCCTTGGTTTCATTATAAAACTGTCACCAACAAACAGGATTAGTTCTTATGGTAGTTACGACCTGTGAACGGTGAGTCATTCATAAACAAAACATATATAATATAGTTTATCCGTAAAACACGATATCTGAACGTTGATGTCGATCGATTTGTTAACGTGACCCCAGAACGCAATCAAACCGAGCACAGGAGCACACTCAATTTGTGCACCGTTCATATGGAATCTGCCGTATCCCTCCCCTCCACCGCTGCGTCTCGCCCACTCCGCTTATGCGGCTAGGCATTGGATAAAATCAACGTAGTCCCGCCTACTCGGCGCACGTACTCCGTCGTCATACATACATATGTATAGAAAGGAACGTCGCGTCGTTTATTCGTTTCGCTGCGTTATATTTCGCATATATTAAGATCGAGTAATAGATTTTATTAGTTTGTAATCGACGATTTGTTTAGGGGGTTCACGTGCTCATGTGGTCCTATACAGAAACCGCCACTGGGGTGGGGGCTGTTGTGCCTTCAGGAATGATTTTAAATCGGCAGGCTCGTCATTAAACGTTGGCCCTTTTGATATGACGATTGATAAGTTTCGGAATTTTACAGAAATCACAGCAGCATTTCAATTGAAATCCGCTGTATAGAGTATAATTAGAAACATTCAATTATTTTGCATTGATAATAAAGAGCTTGTTGTTTTGAGGTTCCTTTATTTTACACAGACCCCAAAGTACAGCACGAGACGTTTATGTGCTCATAAAGCATGTAAATAATGTAATACCTACGCATATATGTCATCGATACATAGATCTTGAAAGGTTCAAGCATTCAAAAAACCGGCAATCGAGTTTACGACCGGAAGTACACCCGTTTAGTTTCAGCGTAGCGACTCATTTGAGCGAAGCGACAACCCGATTAAAATACGTGTGTGTACCAACGGAACCATAAAAACGTGCGACTACACCCCGTCGCACCTCCCCATCCGCTTGCCATCGAGTCGGGAAACGGAATAAATTTTAAGCGTTCCTAATTCACATGCCCCACAATGCTCTCCCATATGGTCCTCTGTGGGTCGGACGGTTAGCGAGGCGTGCCCCGATGACTCGTGCTGCGCACGGGGTACCGAGGGGGTTGATTACCAGAAAACGGAGGGTCTTCCCTTCGGGATACGCGTATACATAGATATTGTACAGACGCAGCAGCCGCACGCGGAGAGGACGTGCAGTAGCGCTGCGTGTGTTTATTATTAAGGAGCAGGGAGAGACAGCGTCGAGCACGTGGTTAGCAGTGCTAGAGCTTCGCCGGCCCGCACCTTAAAAATCGGGATTTCGGGAAGTGCGGTAGAGGTTCGCGACTGACGTTAAGGACTGGCGCGTGTTCGTTCCTAGTTCTCGTTTACCTGGTAGATGTCTTAGGCCGATGCGTGCGTTTAATGGTGTGTTTTTGTTGGGTGAGAAAAATTGGATGTGCTGACATCTGTTCCGAGTTATCTGGGCGCTCGTGTGTTTACGACAGGGCACTTTTAAACTACCTGAAGAGCTCGAAACTTAAGTAAGTTCTATATACTGTACTTTTATGTATGTATTAGTAACATGGGTAGTGTTAGCGTAGGATTAACAATGCCGTAAAAATAGATAAGAATTTAGGGCGAAGTTTCCGGATGGACCACTTAATTTTTATCTTATGCGTCGGCTTATTCAAGAGTTTTAATGAATTTATTCGATTTTGCTGCAAAAATAATTCCTTGTTGATTTAACACAGCTAAAGTTCTATTTTATCAAGTATAAAAAGTATTGTTTACATTATGCCAAAACCTGTCAAATAATTCAATTGAAGGAGCTGCAGTAATTAAATTTATACTCTCAATACTTACCTAGTATTTCAATTACCTTTCTAGAAGTAATTGTAATTATATGTAGCAATTGAAGTATTTGATAAATATTTCAATTCGTTACATACACTTCAAGGCCTTTTATGTTTTGACGCAAACATATACAATTTTGCTTGATCCTTTTTAATTGGAGTTTTTTAAAAAGGCACTTCAAGACTTTTTGTGAAGATGTTTATTTATTTCGATTTTTCTTACAAATACACTAAAACTTATTTCATACTATTCTTACAAACTATACTGGTGGAGGCTGTGGAGGCAAGACTAACTTTGTGAACAATTTTGCTACTATTTATAATATGCGTAAATGATAAATTAATGATGTTTTCTAGTGAAAATTAAGATAGGGTTGTACATACAAATTTATAAGTAAGTAATAAACATATTAGGGCGGATCTTGTTGTTTATGGAATGCCTGTTATTGTTTGGTCGGTGACAAATTGTCTACATAATTATACTCTATTAGAAAGTGTATAAAATACAATAAAAGTTTTATAACGAATTAAGGGTATTTGTCTATGTGAACTTCCAATTAACATAATTCTAATGTCTACCATTTAGTAATAAAGAGTAATTCTTCGTATATATGTAATGCAATCGTGATTTGTCGTTATTTCTCCTATTACTTCATAGAAAATAACACATTCGACTAAAGCTATGGATACATTATGTATAGCACTAATATTTTAATAAATAAATAATAAAATTTCTTCTTGTCTGTTCTTGATTTTTAATAAAAATTATATTCATTAGGGTTAGGTATACTTGGTGATATTTATATCCAATTTCTTCTGACATTAATTATTTTATATCTTTTAATATTTAACGTAATTTTTGAAGTGGGAGACTTCTGTCACGTAAACAAAGTCTGAATTTACACATATAACGATGTAAATGTCAAAATTTTATCAAAAATCGAATCAAACAACCCTAGTATTAGTCGACAGAGAATTTTATAAAAAATTCAAAAATGTAATGCTATATAGTGTGTTGCATTTAAAATAACAAAGTTCATGGCGACTTCCGGTTACCCGGAAGTGCAGAAAAGGTGAAAATATTTTACCAAGAAAGTAAGTGCCAAATTGTTGCAAACCCCTATTTTTTTAAAACTGAGGAGTTTCGTTAAGCCGGAAAACTTCTAACTAACCACTTAAGTGGAAAACCCTTTATATGCTCGGTGTTTTTTACAAATATCCATCAACAAAAATCGACAAATATAAATCTGTTCTTATAATGAAATTATGAAGAAAAGAGTCTCGAGTTGGCATTACCACCAAGAACTCTGATAACAAGGATTATTAGGGCATCTTATTTTCAGAAAATATACAGCAATGAAAGGTTTAATTTTATCCCTATAGGTGATTCTACACAATTTATTTGTAACAGATTACTTACAAACACAAATTTAAAACACGATATAGAATTTAAATACTTGGCGAGTCTTTTCCATTACAAAAATTTAAATCTTTTGTAATATCTCAAAAATTATAGTTTAATAAAGGGTTTCGTTGGAGTATTTTATTAAACATGTAATTTTCTAAACTTTTTCTTTTGCACGTTTTCTCTAAATTTAATAATAGTAAAATTATAGGCGCAAACAAATTAAAAAAAAACATTTAGATATCTAGTTGGCCATGCATTTCCTCCAAAAAAACAAAAGAAATGAGCTAATAAAACTGCAATTCTCTCCCTATTTGATCGTCTCTTTATCTCCGCTGGTTTTCGAGATCCTCGTGCTAAACATTGGAAAAGATGACTCACTCTGTATAATAATTTTGGTTTTACTGCAACCACCTTCGAAAGTGTCAAAGTGCAAAGTCTTCGAAATACCATGATTTAAAATTAATTGCTTCATTATTAAGACTGTTTAAAAACTGCTTCAACAACTTCAATCTGCAGCAATATGCCCAGAACAAATTACAGGATATGGAAATTATATAAACTATCTTCGGCATTAAAGAATTTCGACACAAGACCAAAACATTATAACTTTGCGCCGGTAACTAGTAGAGTAATTGTAGCAACATAAATAAGCACATGTAGTAAAGTGATCTGCTGCCTGTATCAGTATTGAAATTAAATAAATTCTCAATAGCACCTAAAAGACAACAGTGCCTACACTGCTGCAATTTCCATTACGCGGATATGATATACACAAAGTGGATAAAGAATAATAAGATCCAGAACCAATCGCATGGGTTGATTGTTTGGAAGACAAAGTTTGGTTTATAAGGCATAAACGCAAATATTTAGTCGCTGTTATGATGGGATTATCAATACAAAACTGATTGATACTGTATGTAAATGACTTCAATTTATTTTGTACCTTATTGCGCCATAATCCGTAGGGTAGTGATTACATACACGTCCATTTTAAACATTTGTAGTACTATATTCTTTTTAAAGAAATTGAATATATGTAATATAGTAAGAAGAAGAAAGGACCAAAAGTAGACACTTGTGGTATGCCCGACTTAGATATAAATCCATTATAGCAAAAACGGTTATAAGAAACGTAACACTGTCAACTGACTAAATATGATCGCGTAATTTGCTGCTGACGGAGAAAAGCCAAAAGATTTTTTCTAACATTTTCTGTGTACGGGGATAAGTATTCATCTGACCATTATTTTCCACAAAATTTGATATTCAACAAAATTGTGTTTTCATACCTTTGAATTCGAATGTATGATAAAGATGTGTGGATAATGTCTACAAGAAATAAAGAAGACTGCAGATCACGTTTTTTGCTTTGCCTTTCTTGCCAACTCCTTCAATCCTTCAATGAGCTTTTTAATGGCATTTAAAACCAAAGGCATAAACGTTTGTAAATACAACGTGACTAAGAAAAAGTCCATCTAAAGGAGAAATTAAACTTAAGAGAAAAGGTCAGTTCTTCAGTAGAAAAATATTTGTGGATCCCATAACTAACAATAAGATACCTTGACGAAAAAGTTGTACAATTTCTTACAAATATTTTAATCTATGGTTGTTATCACGCAACATATTTCCACCTCTAACAATTGTAGTAAAATTACAATACATCTTGTGATAAGCTCACTAATACTAATATTATGTATGTATTATGTATAAGATACTTGCCTCTGAGAATCTGTGTAGGTGGTGGTACTATTGAAAGCATGATGTATCGACGATTCTGTTGTCATACAAACTGAAAGGAGAAAAAGATACATAAATAAAGAAAAGAAAGAAAGATTTCTTTGCCTCACTTTACGTACTTTTAATGGCGTCTTTATCTCCAGCCTACACAGACGAAATTATTTACGACAACTGGAAATTACTTAACTAATAAAGCAACAGATGTAAACGATTGATTACCAAAAGGAAATATATATCCTTAACGCATGTTGTGAAAATAATATTTTTGTTTTGTGTAAATATAAAGTTTTACCTTATAAAATGTTGTTATTAAAGTTGATAAAAGAGAATTTGCTGTTTATGTATAAAAAATAGCTACAGTTAGCGTACTTTAGTATCATAAATGCAGAATGTTTATGATTACCTAAATAATGATCAAATTACAAATTCAATTGCAATCTAATGTTTTTCGAGTTCCTTCTAAAACTGTGAACTATAAAAGTACTATATTGGTTCTGTAATCATTTAACATATAGATATCTCACGATTTTTTAGCTTCCCATGCTTCCTATTGCCATTAAAAAGCAGTCCAAATTTGATAAAGATAAAAATAATGGTATGAATTGCGCTATCTACTATTTAACATAAGCTTAAACGTTTAGAATAATGATCCATAGATCGCACAACTCAATTATTAAACATTAATACTGCTAAATACTAGTTATAAGCTGGGTTAATCAGATAAGAGAATTGACTATTTCGAGTAAGAGCATCCCACAGACTTATTGAAATTTCGATACTAAATTCCAGATTCGTTATGAAAGTTAAGCAGGCGGCGGTTTAACAATACCAAAACCTTTTCGATTTTACGAACTTTCAAAGATTTTAAAAAATAGTAGTAATCCTTAAGAAGAGTAAATGAAATAATTACAAACGGTAGTTAACTCTTGATTAAAGAACGTATTTGATTTTTGAAGAATGTTGGTTTCAGGTAAATAAATATTTTACTTTATACCAACCTTTTTCACTTGATCCAAGTAAGATTAGCTTGGTTCAAGAAATTGCTTTTTTAGGTGCATTTGGAAACCACCAATCTGACAAATTATATATTTGTATTTATTTTGAAACCTGTTATTTATGCTAAATCAAATCATACTGTAAGATAAAAGTTTAAATATTTACATAAAACACAATACATTTTTGAAAGCTGGTGTAGACTTTCCTAATAGTTGAAAAGTAGGTACCATCGAAGACAAAAGGTTTGACCCAAAATTAAAGAGAGAAATATTGAAATGCTGAAGAAACTCCGATGATTCTATCTCTATTTATGTCAAACTTGAGTCAAGACTTTTGTCTCTGATTGTACATTCATAAAGAAATATATACCGTAGTCGATAAAATTTAATTTTAGTACAGGGATCTTATAGTATGCATAAAATGACCTTGCAATACGCACCGATGCCAATATTGAAACGATATTTGGCGTTAAGCATGTGGTAGAAGACAGGGGTATGTCACAGAATAGATAATACAGAAGTTTCACTCCGATGATTAAACGGACAGATATCTATCATTTTTCAATCAACTATTGGCATTTTTTCGGAGGGATTGCGCACTGCTATATTTGTATACGCAGACTCGTGGCGTCGTATAAGCAATAATAAAATAAAAAAAATTAAATCGTGACCACAGGGAATAACACAGAAGTGAAATTTCTGTTTATACTTTATTCTGTGGCTACATGTCTGTTTTTATTTTAAAGCAGAATTCACACCGGAGTGATACGACACGGATGCAACACGAATACAACAAGTGACACAACCAGTAACACATTTAATTTAACTGTTGGTTGTATAGCTTGTTATATTAGGTGTCGTATTCCTCCGGTGCGCATTCTGCCTAAATTTACACAGTACGTGTTGTGTTGCTGATTGTGTCGCTTGTCGTATTGCTGTCGTATCCCTCCAGTGTAGACTCTGCCTAAGGCGGCACGCTCTTTCCTATGCTCTAGTTAAATATTGACGATTACAGTATACATACGTTTTTACTTTGATTGTGGATTGAAAACCTAATGATTTTAAATAAATAATGATTCATTAAATGAGTGAACGAACCCTCTTTGCATAAGATAAGCTCCATTTAAGCTCTATATAAAATTATCTTTCGACTTCTTAAATCACGTGCTGTATTTTAAATAATTTATATATAGAGAGAAATATAGAGAATATTAAATCATTCTAAAACTGAGCGAGAATTCTGTATATGAACGTGCAAGAAAATATAAAGTCAAATTATTGAGAATTTAGCGAAAATTCCTTTGCACATTAAAGAGATATTTTATTTAATGTTTTAAATTAGTAAAACGTAAGGCATATGTACCACAGCACATACGCATTTCTATTTTTTCTAAACATTCAAACCTGGCACAAAACCTGAATTATCAATAAAGCCACCGACATTACAATTAGACCTAATCGTAAAAGACGCGTACAACATCGATAGAAACTCTCCGCTAATTAAGGGGTATTAAAACGTAATTGCTATAGTTAAACTGGAACAATGAAAAAGTGCAAATACCACTTCGGAGTCATGCGTTACTGCAACGCTGTGGAACTTCTAGTTTGCGCAATGTCGCGGAAGTACTTTACCGGTACCTATTTTAATGTTTATGTACGATAAACGGATAGGCAAATGTTATGTTGAGGTTCACGTATGCGGTTTCCAATTAAAGTGCAATTAGCAGGTTATGTATTATGAACATGCCCAAGGACATAAGTAGGTATGTAATGTATGTCTGTGTGTGTATTACACATGCAAGCACGTACAAAAGAAGTTAACTTTGGATAATTCTCCGTTTTGTTAATGAAGACTTTATAGAAATGAATTAGTACAGTAAATGAAAGTGAAAATTTCAATTTTTGAACAGTGTTTCATAGAAAATGAATCTTGCAGAAAGACCTAACCGATTAACCACTATAGTATAATGGTATTGGTACTTGTGTTGTATACCGTGTGTCTCAAAATATAAAATAACAAACTTTTCAGTCTGTTTTTTGGTGTAAGTAAACATTTTTTAACTGTCACATGAAGTACTGACAATTACATAACCAGCATCATTAAACGATAACTTTTTTCAAACACTGTAGGTATAATAATTATGTTTTATGGTTTTTGTCAAATAACATTAATTAGATTATTTTGCATTATTGCAGATTCGGATTCTACGCCATCAAGTGTGTAAAAACATGATTGTGAACGTCTAGAAAAAATACACAAAAAAGAGAAGCAAGTAAACATGATTTTGTGTTTTTTTATTTTAAGATTAAATAACATTTCAAAAAGCCGTTCAACAACGAAGAACTTTACCTTATCATACCCATTTCAGAAAATGTGCCGTTCCACTTCGATACATTTATTTATTCGCAATTGGAATGATTGCACACAACTGAGAAGTGTTTCCGGCGTAATCCTTGAACAAGCGTTGGTGGTTCGCTCAATCATGTTTTCCCTCGTGGTTGGCAGTTCTGTATAAACTTCAGACTTTAAGTGGCCCCACAAAAAGAAGTTAGGGGAAGTAAGATGATGTTGTTTATGTTAAAATAAAAAAAACACAAGATCATGTTTGTTTGCTTCTCTTTTTTGTGTATTTTTTTCTAGACGTTCACAATCATGTTTTTTTTGCGATTACAGCGCAATCTGTTACGAATCAAAAAAAAGTTTCGAACAAAAACTGCATACTTGATGGCGTAGAATCCGAATCTGCAATATAAAATGGGGGTTCCCATTTAAGATTTCAAAGTTGTCCCCTCTAAATCTTATTAAGATCTTTTTTTGATTTGATGCAGTGTTTTAGAGATATTCCGTTGTCTCAAGATGTTGTCTCACCCTGTATGTATCCATTAAATGGTTAAGTGAACACAACTGGATATTAAACTAACAATGCGTAGGTTAAAAGTGACACAATATGCTCATATAAAAAATGAAATTTGATTACTTTTGAACGAATATTTTTCTTTCCTCTCCATACGTGGACCCATGTTGAAATAGTACGAATCGTTGTCAAATATTAAGATGATTAACCGGCGTAGTTGTTGCAAATGTAATGAAAACTTCTCACCGCGGCTTCTTGTTATGTGTTACCAGAAGCTGTTAAATCAGCGATTTTTAAGTACGCAGTTACAGGCTCGTTTCAACGTCATTAACGCTTCAGTGCAAGTGTCTTACCCTGATTACTTTTTGTTGATTGTGTGGGATGTTTCAGTAGGGATATACAGATGAATTTCGGCTTAGATGAATGTAAGATAGGTTGCATGAAAAGGGATTTATGGATGGAATATCATGGATATGAGGTAGCGGCAGATTAAGGTATCGTAACTGGAATGGAACAGGGAGATTGATACAGATAATTGGAGTACCTACAAGCCAGAGGAATTAATAGTAGAAATAAATTCAAATTCAAGTAATTTCAACGTCTGAGAGGCCTTTTACGCACAAAATTCAAATTCAAGTAATTTCAACGTCTGAGAGGCCTTTTACGCACCAAATTATCAGCAAGAAATATGACCAAGGACATTAACACATTTACGACGTCAGTATTAACGTATAGCTTTGGGGTTTTGAACTGAACTGAAACGGACTTCAATAACATACACATCAAAACAAGAGTAAATGCAAGTCGTAATAGCGCACATCATCCGCACAGTGCCATTGAAAGATTTTATCTCTCGCGTCGTCAAGGGGAAAGAGGTATTCCTAGTGCTTATTCTAAAACTCACTAATAAAAAAAATTTAAGAAATTATTTCATAAAAAAGCAAACACTAGCAAATTACAGCAAGCCATCGTACAAAACGATAAGGGAGTTACATCGTTATGCCATAATTCTATCGCAATAAAAAAATAAGTAAGGTAATAGCACAGGCAATTATTGCCTTGTATTTTTTAACTATTCGGAAACTAATGGGTTTAATTAAGGTAATTAAGTAATAAAATAAAATCAATTAAGAAAAAAATGTTAAGGATTGTTTACATCATTAACATACAGCACCAAGGAAACGTATTTGGAAAGTTGAGTCGCTGAATACTCTGATTAATAGTGGTAAACTGTAGGTTTTAGTAGGAGCCATCTGATATATAGCTTCCGAAAGCACTGCAGTCTCTTGGCTTTTTGTATTTAATTCTCCCATTTCCGCGCCCTTCAGTTCTCAGTTTGTGGTAAGTCATGGTCATAAAGTGATGACTCAATAGATGAATCTCCAAAAAAATATTAGCCTCTTAGCATTTTGCATTCAATTCTTTCATTTTCAAAGTCTAGTTCTACTATAAATATAAGCTCCCTAGTCAGTCTTTCATTCGTGGTAAGTCCTAGTCATCAAGTTAAATATGTCGATCCGATAATTAATGATGTACTGGTTACACACTGCAATAGTGCAGCCATGTTAACCTATGACTGCCTAGTTTGGTGACCAAATGCTACGCAAAGGCAGGCTATTATTAAACTCGCAAAGATATAGAAGCTGGCTTGCATTGAAGTTCATCACTGGAGCTTCAAAAACCTCACCAATCGCATGCACTCCCTTACACTCCACGGATATTTATATTAAGGAGAAGGCAATAATGGACACACACAGATTGAAAAATGGTAGAAGCTAGGGAAGTCAGAATACTTCTGAGAATATCAAAATAGCAGCTAAAATCACAATCTCTAGCTTTACAATCAGCAGTGATACAATAACTCCCAAATTCTTCTGCGTTAAACCTTCAAGATGAACTGGGATCAGTGGAGAGCAAGGCAGAAACCAGCGATTCAAAGTCAAAACTGGTATGCAGACGAGTCATAAAGTCACAGGTGGGAAAACCCTAAATTAGAAAGAATATATAGCATTGGAGCAATATACTACTGTATATCAAATGGAAATGCTAGCATTAAACATGAAAAAACACAAACCAAGCTTCAGCTGATCCTATCGGAAACTCAAGCGGCTTCAATGACATTAGCGTCCTAACAGATAAAGGATAAAGATAATTTGGAATTGCATTGAAAACCTGAAAACCAAACAAAATTGTTTTGGTGTCTCACCACCCATAAGCATGTAATGAATTTGCAACTTAAGTATATAATATTCTCTAAATCTGAACCAAGTTTGGCCACTATCATTACCACGTGGTGCAGTGGCTTGGTGCAAAATTATTTTGGTGTCTAACCACCCATAAGCAGGTAATGAATTTGCAACTTATATGAAATAAATTCCATCAAAACGTAGTTGGTTATCTCTTCATTCTCCTTCATCTTGATCAATTTGTTTCTTATTTTCGACAAGGGCATTTTCTATAACTCATTTTTTGCTTTACATAGTTTTCATTGATGAATCAACTACTGTTATATTGGTCCTTTATGCACTTTTTTTTTGGAAAAAAAATACAAATGTTTGTTCTTCAGGTTGAGATGAGTAGAACCAAAGCATTCCTCTTCACTCCAAACCACATAGGTTGAAATTAAACCAATAAACATTTCTTGGGTAGCAAGGATTATCTTCCCAACAGCTATCGAAGATCAAGCATGATAAATATAGCTGAATCATTATATTCCCCCAACTTAATTAAACTTCGTAATGGGTGATGGATCACCCAACCAGAAAGCGAAAAAAGATCTCATGCCACGCTGTTTCTTCATCAGAATTTCCATCAGACTAAACATTATTCTTTTTCTTCCAAAGCATTTCTAGTCTGCAAACGGAGATTATGTGATACCGTATACATTGTGCACGTGCTATAACGGACAAAAAGTCACTGCGTGCGTTTACTTACGATCCTTTGATGAGCATCTCTACACAGAGGTGCATACGTACACAGTGATATAAGAAGAAAATAAGTCGAAGTCAAGGCTCGTTCGATATAGCGTAAAACTCGTCCGTCTGTAATCCCATCTGCCCATAACTCCTCGTTTGTTTATGGTTTCAACTTGAAGAGAGCGTGGTTGACCAAAATCCTTCGACATGTCTTTGTTTCATAGCCTGTTTTGTCTACGACCAAAGTTGGTAAACGCCAGTATTTTGAAGTATCTCTGGGTACTTCCAAGGTTCTACTATAAACCAGTTTCCATCCGATACCCAAAACTTCTTACCTTGCCTTTACTGGTTTCTGCTGATCTGGATTTAAGTAGTATTCTTAACTAGTATCCTTGGATATGTCGCTTTGGAACGTCCTTGAAGTCAACAGTAGTTAATGCCTTTGCCTTGAACTAGGTTTTTGTGTCTTGGCTGTGGAAAGTCATTTGTAACACCCTTCCAGTTCTCCGTGAATTGCACGAAATCCTACATCGCAAACACGAGCCGTTTTTGAATAGGATCCATCTGTTCTTGATTCATTGTTTTTTTCAGATGACACTTGTCTATTACTGTCATCTGTAATCCTGATGCTGCTTCACTAAATCATTGGGATTCTTCGAGGCTTGCGGTGGTCTAAAACACCGCCTTCGTTAGGCCTTTTTAACTCTAGATATTCTAGAGGATTCAGGGATCTAGATATATTGAGGTTGGGCTTGAGTTATCTTTTGCCCTGCCTTTGCGGTTTGGCTTCTGCATTCCGCTTGGTTGGGATGTATGTAACTCTAGGTAGAGGCTCTTAAAAAAAGGTTTTCTCATCCGGGTCAGATGAAACCTATTTTTTTAGCGAGGTCCATACTACTCCTCTATTCGTTTCTAATCCTGGCTTAGGGCAGGCATTGGTGAAGTTTTGGCGTAAACTGTAGTTACAACTACACAGTTTATCATCGGTATTATTTTATCCAAGTAATTTGTAATGCTTGATAATAAGAATGCAGCTACTATAGTGAAAATGACATCTGTGTACGTAAAACCGAGGACTGACGTAATTTGCATTTCAGTAACAGTAACTTGTAAAGAAGGACGCGTTTAGTAAACTCAAACTGCATCGCGCAGTTATCATTAAAATATCTGTAGAATATGCCGCGGATTTGCCGTATAAATGCATTACAAGATATAATTACTAATTAACGAGCAGGGAACAGAAAATATGGGTGGGCATTGCGATGACGTGATCGATGATGATGTGAGGGAAACTTTAATATTGGCAAGCCACTGGAATAAATTTAAAAATAAAAATTCTTTATTTCCATTTCTTATGTTATACATACACGTAAGTACTTGAAATTTTGTTTTTCACGCACCAGATGGCGCACAAATCGAATCGACGAGATCAGAGTGAGAGATCGACGTAGAAACTCATTTCCCCAGCGATTTCAATAAATCCGTCATCTCTGGCGAAATTCCCCGCCGACTTGATTTAATTTCGAAGCGATTTTCCTATTATTAGTCCGTCGCAGTTGAGATGGGTCGCGTCGCGTTCGATTTCGTCGGGGAAATTTTGCCTAAATTTAGAAGTCGAGTTTCTGGTCCGCCTTCGTCCGTGTATAGTTATAGGAGCGTACATTAGTCATAAAGTTATTTTTAGCGTGCCGAGGGCGTCTTCACACAAATAAACGCGAAGCCGATTTAAGCGTGGATTAATTCTATATAGACTATGGAAAGACTCCGGTTAAGATGATTAAAATAATCGCGCGCGCAGAACAGGGGCATTTAGCGAGTGGAGTTCTGCGACATTTTGTGGCCTTGTAAACGCTGCTGATGAACTTTTCAATGTTTGTTGATATATATTCCAGACGTTTTAAGCGTTACGAAGTAATCGAAAACGTAATTAGCAGATGGCATGTATAGTACGAAACACCATTAATTGCAGTCCAAGGAACACAGAAAGAAAATTATTTTAGATCGCATGTTGAACGTCTGGCAAGCATTTACAATATCTTATAGTGATTGGACAGAATTAGCAGCGATTTAGTTCAAATTACTACAAACTGAGCAATTTTTGTTGGAATTTTCTTTTCAAATTTAAATACTAGTGCCTAAATTTGTTGCCCGTGGAAGTCCTATCGTCTTAGCACTTACACAGAATCGGTCTCTCGGATGAAACTGAATGCCGATTGTGTTTAGAAGATGAGGAAACAGTTGAGCGTATTTTCTGCCACTGCTCTACTGCTATAAGAATTAGGTATGTAACCTTCGGAAAGGCTGTCCCCTTTCCTGGAAGACCTGAAAATAATCTCATTCAGCAAGATACTGAGCTACCTTACAGGGCTTGAACTTGTTGAATGAACTTTAAGATAGCATCTGCTCTACAATAGATCCTAGTGGTGGCAGTGGATGAGACGATTAATCAAACTATGCGGATGCTATGTCTTACTAAACTAAAACTAAACTAACTAAACGATATGGTTTGTCGATGCCTCGAAAACGCCTAATGGCACGAGCATTGGAATCTGGCGGGACGGAGAGCGGGACAGCGAATCTTTTAGCCTAAAATCCTCCCCCACCATTTTCCAGACCGAAATTATTATTATTATCCAGGCTTGTCCGGAGGGAATCTAAAACTGCTTGCGCAATAATGGACGAGCAGAAATAATCTTCGACAGCCAGGCTGCCCTCAAGACCTTGCGGGCTGTCAGATTTAACTCTAAGGTGGTAGGGGAAGGTGGGGCAAGATGGGAACATTAAGCTTTACAATACTGCATCAGGATTGCAAATTGATATACAAGGTTCTAAGTACGCTTGTTGTAATCTTTAAACGTTTATCTGCCGATGGATGAATATACAATTTTTCGATGGATACTCTTAATGCTGTGAGAAAATTGAGAAAAGAAATGTGTAAATACACCATCTTGCCCCACCATGGGGGCAAGATGGGGTTCCAGGTGAGTTAAGAATGGGTCATACCATAAATCTAGGTAATAGGTAAAAAAAAAATAGGTTCTTAAAAGAAAGCAAGTAAAATACTAAAGAATGGAATATCGCATGTATAAATATACATTGTACGCTAAATTGTTTTACAGGTATAATTTAATATTACTGCCAAATCTGTAATATTAAATTACACATGTAAAAGAATTTACATGTAATTTCTTTTACAGGTGTAATTTAATATTATAGCCTATTATTTTTTGCAGCGTACTATACCTTAAATTAAATGTATATTTAAACTAGCCAACGATTTCAACATACATTTGGTAACATGGAAATCACAGCTTACTTTAAAAAACAATCTAATTTAAAGCATTTTGCACAATATGCAAAACGTTCAATAATATGAATAAAACTAAAAATGCGTGAACAAGTATTTTTAGGTTTTTTATTTATTAAACTAATCACACAGAACATACAAATGTATAAACTTAACGCAATGATTTTTTCATTAAACAATTTTAAAGGAGAAAAGAATATTTGAAATTGTCTTTTGAAAGGTTCAAAAGCCTAGTCTGTGTAGCTATTATATTATTAGTAGGAATTTCATTTGTGTTATAATCTAAAGCAAAATTTGTTCCTAATGATAATGCATTGATAACATTATTAGGTATTATTGTATTTAAAATATTGGTTACCCAATTATTGTTTTGTATACTTTCGTTATTTTAAGTTTTATAGTTGTAAAATCTTCTTCATATGTAAAATTTAGATATTCTAAAAACGTGTGTTTGTATGTGTAATTTGTCAAACTGAAAACCATAAATATTTAGAAAATAGAATAAAAGAATATAAATATAACAAAAATCTTACAACCTTAAAAAACATGAAATAAATTAAAGTCATACATTTGATTTTAACGATATAACAATTTTAAATAAGGAACAAAATTTAAAAACACGTAATATACATGAAATGATTCAAATTCATAAACAAAAAAAACGCAGTCGATCATAAAATTGACATACAAAACTATATATAACTTATTTTTATAACTAAATACAGTAATATTTTTTAGAAGTCTATTTAATTACAAAATTCAATAATATTTACATGTTTAACAGTAAATAATCAAATCATATTACATTGAAACACAATATTTAAATAAAACAAAACGATATATTGAAAATTAAAGTAAAGCAAACAAAACAATTATAATTTTGTCATTTATTAGACAACAAATTTATTCATAATTTTCATTACCACTTTATGATTTATATTTTTTATATATTTTTTTGTTGAAAAAGCTTTTGCAATAAAAGCGAAATTCGCTGAACATTTCCATGTTTTTCTAAAGACCTAAAAACTGAGAAAACGAAAAGAAATTAATAAATTGTTATATACAATATATACAGTTAAAATAAAAGAAAATTAATATATGTATGACTAAATAGTCATTTACAATAGATACTAAGAATTATTATCTATATATCGTTCAGATTCAAGTTGACAATGCGATTTCAGGCTGACATAACCTCCTAAACTTCTTTATTTTAAAATGGTTATGCCTAAAAAAACTCAAAACCGGGCTTCTGCATCAAATTTCAAAAACAAAATTACTAAAATTGGTAAATTCAGTCTGGAATTATCCAAGAATGGACACGGTTTACGTTTGCACCTATCTGAATTATAATTTAGCATTGTCCTTCAAAGTACTATGTTAAATTTTAAGAACAATTGATAATACATATACAAAATCTGTAAATGCCTATTTATAAAACTAACTTACCTAATTCTTTTATAGCACCTAATAAGTCACACTGAATCGCTCAACCAGGGATCAAGAATGAACACGCTTACGCGAAACCTACGATTGTTTCTGACGCATCATTATTACATTATTGCGTTATGTCATTGAGCCAATAATAAGTTCGACAAACGAATAGAATTACCTACGCGCAATATAAATAAACCAATAACCAATCACATTGTGGGGTATGAATTTCGTATTTTCCATGATATCTATAGTTTTACCCGAAAATTCAAGTAAAAACAAATAAATATAAAAGATCCTAATATTTTGTACAGTAAAATTACTTTTAAAGTGCACTAAATACCCAAAAAAAATGTTAATTTTACACTTTTAAGTAAATTTTGATAGTAAACACAAAGTTGTACATGTTTTTTCCTGTATTTTCCTTATGAATTTTTGTTACACCTTAAACTTACATGAAAAAGCTATAAATTTTGCCAAAATTTCTTTTTCCATGTTAAATATCCTAGAAAAAACATGTAAAACAAAATTTACATGATTTATTGTGGTAAATACACAACCTTATTACATGTAATATTCCTGATTTACCATGGCAAAATTACTGTAATTTTTTACAGTGTACCCATCCAAGGGGGGGAAAAACTAAACGATATTGTAATATCTGTATTTTTCAATGTATTTGCAATATCCTCTTGAGCATGTTGCTGTGTGTACATTATAATACATATTACGTTTGTCTGGGATCTTACTTTATTATCACTATCATGCAACGAGCACACTTTCTCATAAAATTATAATAATACATAATCTTAAAAATGAAATACGTTTAAAGCCCACAGCATTGTGACCTCATATGATAGATATTTTTAATAACGAAGTAGTAATAACCACAAAGTTTTTCATCACGCATAAAATATACTGGTGGAAAGTGAGAGTAATTGCTGATTATCCAGTAATAGAAGCTTAATTATCAAGTGGACAAAGCAGAAAAAACGTCACTTCACTTCTTATATATCGATGAGGTTTTCCAGAAACGTCTCTAAATACAGTTGACGTGAAAGTTAAAAAGACTTCAAGAGCGTATGTCTAAATAATTTTTACTAAGACGTTAAGTGAATGTAACAACGACTACCATACGAGACAGAAGTTTTACTTTTATTTCCAACTAGCGACAAATGGAATTTACAGCTCAAGAAGTCAATTTTCAACTCCTACCCAGAACGTTCTTGTATAATAAACGTTCCAGTTAAATTTATTAAAGGCGGACGATTTATAGTTTTAGAGTCTGGCCATACCACACGATGATAACTATGCATGAAATACGACTAAAATTAGATCCGATTGCAATTCATTATTCGCCTATAAATGTATGAATGTGTACGTGTGTAACTATGTGTAATCAAAGTACCCGGCCTACGAGGATATTTAAGAGAAAATATGTATCTGGGGGTAACCACATATCGCATATGTATGCGGTTCTATCAATAAACCCAACGACATATTATTGGTTGTTTCTGATTCTTGCTGCGTTTGTCGAACAATAAACACGTGAGAAGGGCTTGGAATATACGCGTGCACCAGTGCAGATGATTATTTTTAGTTTTGTGGTAATAAATTGTGCCTAACAGCTGACGATAAATTTATCTGTATTCCAAACAAAACTGTTATTTTTAGATGTCCGAAGTTGCTTAGAAATTCGTCACTAGTTGTTGAAACGTTTCATATTTTTACTAAACAATAATTTATATCCACGTTAATAACCACTTAAACTATGTACATACGTGCCTCTATTATTTTCATTGATATTTCAATCACGTCATATTAAAGATATTAGAGCGAAGATTACTGAATAGATTTTAGTTCTCACGCCCGCTAAGTATTGTAACACTGTATATGATCGTAAAGACCTTGACTTCGAATGTTATGTTATGACTGGCCAAAACTTTAGCGTAGTATGTTTATAAACAAAGAAAGGAGAGCTATTTAGAGGTCAATAAAATGACAAATATTTAGAAATACATACAACTATTTATCAGGGAATTACACCAAGCAGTGAGTAAGAAACTGTCTAACATTTACTTGCAAATCATGCAACCAATATTATCATTTCGGAATATGATATGAGGAGCAACTGACTAAAACATATTAATAAATCCATTTTTTGTGATTTTCTAGGTAAATATAAAAATGTAGTGCTTTTTAGTCAATTTATCATTAGAATAATCCAGTTCGATCCTAACGCATTAAATCCATTAGAAATACCGATAGCGAAATCACTCAGCTACGCAAAACGCATTAATTCCAATGTGCATTTAAACAAAGTGCAATAAATCCAACTCGCCTTGTAATGAAGCCAAAGAACAAAAAATTCCTGTAGGAAGAGTTTGTATTATGTTGTTTTAATTATCTTAGGATGAACATTCGTAAATAGATGTCGCGCTGTGATTTACATTTAGCAGATTAATAAATATTTGTGTTAATAAAATAAGTATTTGACTGAAGTCCTACAGTTTATTGGCCTTAAAAAATACTGTAAACTTAATTACTTTAAGCAAAACGCAATAAACCAAATAAGAAGTACTCAAAAAGGAATAAAATAATTTTATTTCCTTTTGGAGTACTCACACTAATCAGGCAAAATGACATAAATCCACATTGTGATTAATCAAACTGCAGTAAATCCACTAACAAAATATACATATTGTTGTGAAAATAGTCAATTTAGGATTAACCAGGAAATATTTCTTTTTAAAACTATTAAATCAATCATTCTGCGCTAAATGAAAATCTTAGTTTTTCTTCAAACGTATTTTGCTAGTTTTTTGAGATTTACTCAAAGCTGCATATTGTGGATTAAATGCGTTTTGGTCAGTTGCTCCTCATATATAATATAGAAAAGATATATAAGATATAAAGATAGAAACCCTAAAAATACAGTCAATGATATTGCCAATATGTTTAAAAAAAATACATATTTAATCTAATTTTCCTATTCCAGTATTCTAATGAGGACATGCGCAATTGAAAACAGTGCCTGGGTTCCAATCCGGCAGCAGAATGTTTTTTTTATGCTTTATTATTATGATAATGAACGTACAAAAGGTGTAATTACACAGGCTGTTGGTAATATTGCTTAATTAGGTGTATGTGAAAATAAATATTAGTAATTAGTAACATTTTAATTTATTTAGGTTGATTACATCGGATAATAATCGGATTATCTTTAATTCACTCTGTTAAAGTGAACAATAGGAAGTTATACAAATTGAGGCGGTTTACCACAGTGCTATTACGGGGACTCGTAAGCTAGTTGCGTATTTAGGCACTTATTCGAGATGTAAAACTACAAGGTATTCCACGTAAGTGGTTCATTAAAAGTTTATGATGTTCTATTATTTACTTATATTTGAGATTTTGACACCATTATCTGTTCAATTGGAACTATGAATGTAAAATACTTTAACCAAAATATCACTTCCGGTTGACCGGAAATGGACGTCATCTTTGTTATTTTAAATAGAATGATCTAACTTTTTGTTCATTTTTGGATTCTACGACTATAAATACGTCAGTTTTCATTAGCTATCCCTATAGCTACATGTTGCCGTTTTTGAGTTATTTAAGTTTTTCTTTTTTTTTTAGTTATAATCATTGCATCATTGAGAAATTAAGATCTCGGTTAATACTGCAAGTAGAGGCTCCAAATTTTCTACGTTATGAATGTAGATATAACCCTAAGAAACGGTACACACACTTTACATTCTAACATACAGGGTGTTCAAAACTGAGGAACAAAATGACATATTTTCAAATGCAGAAAACTCATTTTTTTTTTTAAATAGAGCACCCTGTATTTTAATTCGGAATTGGGAAGTAAATATCATTTCATGTACCATGCCCTATACCCAAACTCAACAGTTCTCGAGAAATTTGCAATTGGAGGACGAGGATTGTGAGGACGCGTGGATTAGAACAAATTGATTTAAAATTCAGGGGTTCGTTTTTTGGAAAACGCTCGGCAACATTGATTTTCACTTCTGGCTAAGGTTTTCTTTTCATGGTACATTCATGTATACAGTGTGAGCCAAAAATAAGTTACGACTACCAACTAATTTTTTTAAATGAACTTCCTGACAATAGGCAAATCGATATTCAATTTCTTGTAACACTTCAGTTAAAGTTTGTGACTGGATTTGTTGTATTTCGACTCTGCTTGTATTTCTTCAATTCTTTCATATTTTCTGATTTATTGAAGTATGCTATGGATATCAGATAATGCCGTATGTAAAAATCTAATGGGGTTAGGTCTGGAGATCTAGCCGGCCATTCGACCTCTGCTTCCGATACATCTGTTTGGGAAAATATTATGTAGGCAATCTCGTATTGATGCCCTATCCTGTTGGAACCATATCGAATCTACCGGTATATTTAGGTTCTCACAATTTGGGCAATGTGCATTTAAACTTAGTATTATGAGATTTTGTAGTAGATTCAAATAATTTTCAGAATTAAGTGTTCCCTTAATAAAAAAGGGACCTACGATTGAGGTACACACAATTCCGGCCCATGCATTTATTTTTTGAGGGAACTGTGTACAACTTTTTGTACTCCAGTGAGGGTTTTCTGAGGCCCAATAGCGACAATTTTGCGTGTTTATCGAACCATCCAAACAAGATATTGTTTTGTCGGTAAAAACTATCTTACTTAAAAATTGCGGGTTGGCATTGCATTTACCATCATTATTTCGCAAAATTCTAATCCGGGGTTGAGATCATATTCAGTTTTCCTGGACTAAATGTATGTTGTATGGGTACCATTTGTGCTTATTACATTTACATAATGACTGGTCTATTGTCTATTGTTGAATTGCTTTTTGCGGATTTTCTTTTAAATCGAGCAAAATATTCAATTGTGTGTCCTATGGAACTGGAAACTGGTTGGTTTTATAATTGACCCCGTCTCTAATTTTTTTTTCTATCTTACTAACTAATCAAAACAAATCTCCAAAAATATGGTCTTAATTAATTCAGTCATGAATTTCTCGATAACTGTTGAGTTTAGGCATAGGAAATGGTATACGAAACATACTTAGAATTCGATGCAGAATTCGAAAAGGATATAAAAAAAATAGGTTTCCATTATAAAAAATGTAGTTGGTGGAGGTGATTTATTTTTTGGATCTCATTGTATACATGAAAGTACCATGAAAAAACCGCAAACAAAAAACAAAAATCGACGTACCCCAGCGTTTTTCAAAAAGAAACAAACCCCTGAATTTTAAATGAATTTGTTCCAACCTGCGTCCTCACTGTATATGTATACAGGTACTTGCGGTCAAATAGCTCTACATCAGTATTTCTAATTATGGTACATACATATCTAAAAGTGTTTTTATAATGAATACGAATAATAAAGGAACACACAAATATGATACATACAGGTATTACGACCTCACTAAAAACTAACCATTTTTAGACAAGAATTAGTTTTATTTGGTCTTAATAAAAATTTTAAGAAAACCTTTTTTCTCAGTGCGCAAGATGATGGCATCGCCAGAATCCTGTTATCATCATTCAATGTCTCATCAAAAAAAAAAATCATGTTCTATTGCTTACCACGATACGGATCTTTCCATTTTAAGATGTCTTCTAACCATCACATTTCGCCAATATTTCGCAAATCGAGATTTCATGAGAATACAGATTGCATTTTTGGTCCCAAAAAACTGATCTTCTGGCGCCCTCTAGACTATATCTAATAAAGCAGAGAGTTATATTAATCGTTTTGATGAAATATTGTTGTTTGTTACATATTACTCATAAATTCTATATGCTTCTCCATGCGTATTTACCATTCATCTTAGGGAACTTTTACCACAATAAGCAACCTTCGGCAATTTATTCTTGAGGGTAATTCATTTACTTCCAAACTCCTCTCTTGATACGCATTATAAATGACTCCCATAAATTGATTTCCTTCCAAGTAATAATTAATATATCTTAGTTCTTCTGACATACTTCTGAAAAAGGGAGCAGTATATAAATAAATTATGCTACGTTTTAAAATATATAAGATACTTCAAGCTGCCAACAGACAGGTAAATATTTCATACTATCCTATCCTCAAAGTGACCTTGCCCGTGCTATTTTTCAAAGTAATCGCTGCGACAAGCCGTTAGACGGCATAAAAAATGTAACAACGGTATATGTAGTCGTACTGATTTACGACTATCGATTGCGCCAAGCAACAGACGGGGTCGCAGTGCGAACAACTACCCTCCCCGACCATATTCAACCCTCGTATGCACGTCCCCAGACCTGGCGTTGACTGCAAAGCACTCGGTCAATATTCTAGAGTTACGGAGTACGGCCAGCTTGAAACCCCGACTCGCTACGAGTGCGTACACAATGTAAGAGTATTCAACAGGGGTCGTTCTACCTCCCCCTGTACCCACACTCATATGCTGTGCATGCGGAAGTTTTAGTATTTATGACAATGACGGGGATTTTAATAAAATTTCGAGGACGGATAATGTATTAGCTGGCTCCGAGGATGGCGCATTGAAACCGCTTATGAAACCAGAACGAAATAAAATTTACGACGCCGTTACTATTGCTGAGGGTTTGTACAATGTTTTTAATTGGATTTCTTCAGTGGAATTGACGGAAATGATTAGGTTCTATATACATTTTTTTTATGGGGCAATCGTTATGATTACACTGGCTATTATCCGCTTTTACTATCGAAGTGTTTATGATGTAAAAAGAAATTTGAACGTTAGACATATGTATGTACAAGTTGAATAAGTCGTAGTTGCTGTGGAGGTTATTAGATATTAGTAAAACTTTTATTTAAATACTATACAGGCCGATTCAAATTAAGTGCACACCATTGCTATCTCTATTATATATCCAAAAAACCGGTTAACTAATGAATTGAAACAAAAATGTCAACTTAAAAGGCAGCTATACGAGGATATGCTGAATCATATTATTAGTAAGGAGAAATACAAAAGCTTTTGCAAAAATCTGCAACTTGAAATACAAAATTAAAAAATAATCACAAATTCAGAAATCATAAGACGTTCTAAAAACAAAACAAAGGCAACATGGTCTTTAGTTAAACAAATAGCTTCACTTATATCCACCTCCACTACAAATCATTGTGATAATCATGATGTAGAAATTAAAACACTCACGTCATCATTTGAAGAAAAGCTATCATGTATTAATGCGCACCTAATTAACATATGCAAGCCGGCGTCAAGCAATGTATCTGCAGCAAATAGCACTTGTAAAAATCTCCTTACAATCTTCCTGTCTCCAACGACACCAGAGGAAATACGAGCTACAATTCAAAATTTGAAACCTTTGAACTCCGTAGGACATGATAACATACCTGTAAAGTTGGTCAAAGGCTGTGCCTCACATCTTGCACCACCTTTAAGTTTTCTTATTAACCCATGTATGAGGTATGGACAATTCCCTGACGAATTGAAAAACCCAACTGTTATCCTTATTTACAAAAAAGGAGATAAGGCAGACAATAGTAATTACAGGCCAATATCGATTCTATCTATCATATCAATGATTTTTGAGAGATTACTGTAGGACAGAATACATAATTTCTTAAACAGGTCAAACATCTTCAGTGTCATGCAAAACGGGTTCATGAAAGGAAGAAATACCAACAGGGCAATTTACCAAGTACTTAATGAAATTGCAACTGGTATTAACGTTGGAGAACATACTGCTGCTTTACTCATGGACTTGAGTAAAGCGTTTGACAGTATTAACTATGAAAAACTATATAAAAAATTGGATAACGTTGGAATACGAGGCAACGCTCTTACGCTGATCGAATCTTATTTGAGTAATCGTCGGCAGAGAGGTGGAAGGTTATGATTATGTCGACCACAGAAAAACATATTCCGATTGGCAGGTTATACAAAGAGGTGTGCCACAAGGATCAATATTGGGTCCTCAACGATCTTTATTATTTATTTATATTTACATGTTCAACGCATTATATACTGTAACACTGAATAAACTATCTATCTATCTATCTATTATTACTGATTCTAGAAAGTGAAAGATTCCCAACCATAGATTATCAAAAACCGAGAAAGAATTAACATATAATAGCATGCAATAAAAACAGAAACAAAATTTATCATTTTACAAAAAAACTCATGGGTATATTTATTTCGTAGAGCCATACTCACTAAAGGAGTGTTTAGATTATAGTGTGGAATTATAAATATATGTACACATTTCTTTTTTATTATAAAGCTATGAACTATTTGCATAATTTATTGAGTTACTTAATTACCAAACGATTAACACATACCTGAAATACTCCCACAAACAACACTAATGTTGCGCAAGCAATTTATGTGTATATGTGCCTTAACATGAACTAGATATTTATGTCTAAAGGATTCCACGTACTTTGTGTAAAGCGCAAAGTGTAATTGTCATTGCAAAAACGATCATAACTCAAATAAAGCATGCGGTTTGTGATCTAATTTCCTGAAGAATGTGGTAAGGAGGCATACGCCTATCTATTTACGAGAAATGGGTGACCCTAGCAGGTGTGGGGTGTGACTTTATTTACTGTCGTAATAAAAATATACTGGTGTGCCGCGAACTAATTTTATCTTCTCTCGGGAAAACAATGATAATAATTATTTTTTTAGATTGCAGCGAAGGATAACAGGAAATTTTCTGCAAATAAGATATATCTGCCATACATTAAATGTTTAACATGATACGTGTTAAACATTTAATGTATGGGGCTTGGATTTGCGCCTGTATGACGCATGCTTATTTAATCAGTATATGGGATGACATCACTTAGACACTTCCCATAAAACATTTTAAAGAAACTTGGATTTTCCTTATTCTCATTCTCATGAGCTGAATAATGGAGCAGAGCTCTTATCTGTGTTCCTGAAGAATAATACGGGACAGCATAACATTGGCGCGATACACAGCAGAAACTATTCACTTGTGAATTCAAAAAACCTTTTTACTAATATGTGGCTTTCAGATAATTAAACTTATCTGTATTACTATAATCAATTTTAGAACATACCTAATGCATTTCTTTGTAAAATATAAAAATAAACATAAGGAATTACATTATTGAAAGTTTTCAGATTGGTGGTGGAATTAGTAATAATATATAAATAAGTGTTCTTTCCAATTATTTATTTTTAAATTCTCTGTCTACCGGTTTCGGCTTAAGCCATTTTCTAGACAACAGTACGTCTTAAAAGGAACTAGAAGCTACGTCATTTGAACTTGATGTAATTAACATTATAATAAAATATTTTAAATAAAAACAAGGACAATGCACAAATAAAACGAAAAACACGTTAAAATTTTGTTAAAATATATGATGATCGTAATGTGTATGAAAACTGACTGTCAGGGATACTGGTAGGACGTATGCTTGGACCCCTACTTTACCTAATTTATACTTCTCACCTACTAACCATTAAAAATAAAGAAATAGCAGCATTCTTTAACGACACAGTCATATGTATCTCTGCAAAAGATGAAAGCCCTCAAACTGCATTAAAGAACTCACGAGAAAGCTTAAATAAAGTTCAATTCTGGATATTCACAGATAAAGATTTAAGACCCACATAAATAAGTCAGTTTAAGTTACATTTATATACCCTCCTGAGTCACTAAACAACATTAAAGTAAACAGGAAAATCAAACATAATGTCTAGGAATGTTCCTAGACAAGCGATTAACGTAGCAAAAGCACACTTTCACAAATAGGTTTTAAATAAGAGGAACGTATCCCTAACAGCCAGAAATATTACATAGATATTTTTAAAAATATATTTTATAAATATTTTTCGTGAGAGGTTTTTGAATATATTTTTCATATTTTTTCTAAATATAGATAAAAATATTCAATTAAAATATTTATTCCATATTTTAAAATTAATGTAAGCGCTATATTTTTTCTAAAATATTTGTAAAATATTTATATGAAATTGAGATTTTTTTATGCAATCTATTTAATTTGTCAAAATGAAACTAAAATTTGTTCTTGGTTATTTAGAATGTATAACGTCGATAACGAAAAGTTGAAACATACATAGAGTTGTCTAAAGGCAAGAACTTGTTTTTTCACACTCACCATAACAAGTTAATAATCAATAATTCTGCAATATTTTAGGCATACTGAAGGTTTATCAAATTAATCACTATTTTTTAATTCAAGTGTTCTAAATAAAAAACAAACCGTATTTATTATCTTTTATTTGAATAAGCCAATAAAAATGAAAAATTTTTAAGTCTAGCCTTGGCTGGTGCCAGGTACAACCCTATGGCTTTTTTTCATATCTTCGGTAGTAGCGCTCTCATGGCGTTTCCTTGTGGCCTCTAAAACAATGCCAATTGTATTAGATCATACCATGAATAGAACATCGTACAACATTATCAACACCTACTAATACATTTGGAGCATTAACAATAATTGGAGTGGTAGCTACATTCTAATACTTACGATACTTATTTTTACTTTATTTCATAATATTTGAAAACATTCTACGTACAAACAATAAAACAACACAACGTATTCTACCTCTATTTGAGGTATGAACGCTTATCTACCAAGATCAATCTCTTAAGCAAATCAACTAGCAATTTATCTGGGAGATGCAGTACATATATGATGCATTAAAATTCCTACAATTTTATTATTAACGATTTCTGTACAATAGCGATATTGAGCATTCCAATTATCTTATAATGCCATGACATGCTCAAAGTTTTGCTTACCTCGATAGTCACACAAAAACTAAAACACCCCGCAACAATTAATTATCAAGTTAACCCTAATCTGCCCTAATCGTATACTATTATAAACTATAACATGTAACGGACAAACGAATGAAAACGGTGATGATACGCACGTATGCGCATTAATAGAAAAGTTACAGCGCTCAACTTAGATACTAATTAAATCATATTAGATATATATTATCTAATTTAATCTTTAAACTATTATTTTAAATAGGTACATACATACCTACTTAATATGTATGCATATTTTACCCATTTTATATTATTCGTCCTACGCACCAAATGTACAAAAGCAAAAATTCAATCTTTTTTTTTATATGAAATAAATATTTACAGAAATACAGAGCAAAATATTCTTGCAGAGTTATGAAAAATATATTGAGAAAACATTTGCAATAAAATATTATTAATGCTACATAACATATATATTTTTTAAATGTTTTCCTAATATATTTTCTATAATTATATTATGCATATTATATTAATATAACTAATATTCAAGAAAGATTTAATATTTTTTAAATATTTATAAAATATGAAATAAATATAGTTGGTCACTGGGGTACTGATAGAAAGGTGTCAATAAGAGTATGTTGAAACTGTCTAAAGTACAAGAAAATGTATGGCGTTAGCTGTTGTTGTATACTTGAAATTGAGATTTATAAAAAAAGGTAAATTGGATTGGCCTACTATTCGGAATGGTGTTCTCCAAGGATCGGTTCTTGGGCCTACTTTATTTGCTCTTTATATAAATGACAATTATAAACGTCTAATTCATCTAATTTTAAAACTTCGTTTCTAGCAGTCTAGCAACCCACTTATAAACCTCAACACCACATAACAATCAACAACCACTGACATTTGCATAACGTCCATATCTGCCACGTATAATTGCCAGCGTAATTGCTAGCAAACGACTATCACGTTCGGCATGCTCTAATGATAACCGCGCCTGAGCCCGTCCATGAACCGTTTTGCTTGTTCGTATATAATGAAGTGCCATGGATCATCGTGCAGTTAATCGTCCTTCAAGCGTTGAGAAGGCAAACACCGTTTCCTTCCAGTATCATCGATAATTGGCGCTATTACATAGCTCCTTACTATTGTTATTATTATTCGGAGATAATAGTCCGATCAGAATTACTGATACGATTGTTGGGACGTACATCAGACCCAATGTCTAGACAGGCGACGACGAATCTGAGACAATAGAATTACCCACGCTTGACTACCACTAATCCATGTATTTCTATATGTTTAAATCGTTGGAGTTGACAAGTTATATTACTATAAAGGAAAAATGTTGAAATTTATTGTATTATCCCATACTTTGTCAATTAAACTAATACAAGTGGGAATATATTCTGCATAGATATGCTGACAATGTACGGATATGAATTCTGATTTAATTGATTTACGTACGTACGCAATTTCTATTTAAACAGAGAGACAGATCTCTGGTTTATTTAATGTAGTTTATCTATTTTAAGACGCATTAATAATGATTGAATTCAGATTCTTGTTCCGCTTAATTGTGCTTTTAAGTCATTGACACACTTGATTACTGCTGGTATTGATTAGTTCCAATCCAATTACATGGCCAGTTACCATGTAAATCTTATACGAGGAAGGCTTTTTGCACATAATTCACTCTCATAAGGAGTATTACCTTTTTAAGGACAAACATTTTATTCTAACCTTTTTGCATATTCATGCAAAACTGATCACGTTTGTTCAAATTTAGTCGTAACGTTGTTATGTCTCGAAAGGCATATAAATACCAATATCGTAGGTGTTGATAAAACACTGAACTTGTTGAACCAGATGAAAAAATAAATACCTTAGTTCGTAGTCCTAACTGAGAATGAGGTTCTTTTGGTAATGCAATGCCAGTACTTAATATGTAATATGTAAGTTGTATATTAATCATTACATAATTAAATATTGTTCAGGCCAAACATGAAAGAGAAATAAATAAGCTTAATTGTTACACTGTGCTTCTTTTGTTGAACATACACTGAAAAAAAAGATTTGTTAGGTAGAGGGAAATATTTTTTTGTCCTTATTTAAGAAAAATAAAACATTTCTTCTAGTTAATACATATTTCTTTCATTCAAATAAATATTTTTTTTGTTATAAGAAATGTTTTACCTGAAAGAAATTTTAAAACGAAGAAATTGTAAAAATTATTTTCTTTAAATACACTGTAAATACATTTCTAGTGAAATCGGATATAAAATCGTCGGTAACAAAGTTGCCTTCGATTTCACAGGTAAATTTGCTTCATTAAATAAATTTTCACCATCCAGTGAATTTCATAGGCCAGTGTATTTTTCAAACATTGTTCTCTAGAATTCATATCTAACATTGATTATATATAATATAGATAAACCAGGCCCATAAGAGGCAATGGCAACGCTTAAATTTGAGCTTTTGGACCACAGCCGCTATAAAGCGCACTTTTCATGGTCCCAAAATCACGTGGGATATCGACGATTCAACCTATGTTAACTCAATAGCTTGAACAGTGTTACGCCTCTAAATAACAATGGTGCTGTTTAACACACGCTATACCATTGCCCGCGCCTGTATAAAATATTTAATTGTAAACTTGATAATTGTAAGAAAATGCAGACAAACTATGATACATTCATGCCGCAATTGTTATTATTATTATATTGTATCATGCTACATGCTTACAGTGTAAGAAATAGCTTATCTATCTACAATATAAAATAAATCGTACAGGGCGCATAATCGTAAGGTGAAAATCAAATAATAAGTCTATGTTTACGTTCGATTTTCGACCAATATAAAAATACTTAATTTTTTTTAATTGTAAGTGTGATAAATAGTATTAGTAAACGTTTATTTACATAACAGTATTAAGTTCTCACTCCGGTTTTTCTCTGAAAAAGTATGAAAAAACAAAAAACATTTTTCCCTTTAAAAAAGATCTGTGTAGATTTTAAGACATAAAACTTATTGACCCAAGAATTATGTGTTTTTCATACTCCACTCTCCTTAGGTGAGATATTCGCATTCGTTGTGATAACGTAGTGCTGTGGACTGGCACGGCCGGTTTCGGAAATTTAAATGTGTATTTTCTTATTCCTAATCAGCCTTGTCAAACAATGTTAGAGTTTCCACTATTCTTATATTTTGCTAAGAATTTTGATTTAAATTGTTAGTATCATTTTATTTGGTCAGTTGTATATATTGAATTTCATTTATTTGTACATTTTGCGTAACTCCCTGTATTGTATAGTTAATTGCTAGTTTTTCCTTAGCGTTGCGCTGTGCGTTGAACGCACGAGTTTGTAAATTTCACACATATGAAGAGTGTTAACGCAGAGGCCGCAGGGAGTTATCGATAGACGACCCGCGTATTGTTGTGATTAGTTCTCGTTACCGTTTATGGAAAATCCTTTTTCAGTTTAAGCATGTAGTTCTTGTTTTATTTAAAATCGTCTATCTTGTAATTCTTTAGTAAAATGTATAAATAGGTGTGCACATACATGTAAGGTTTTTAATTATATTCGTTTTAGAAGTAAAGCGCGTTTAGAGTTTAAATTTTCCGTTTTTTTTTTGTAGTCATAATTAATTTTAATTTAATCAACCTCGGGTAGGTGAAGTGAAGCTGTGAGCTGGTTGTATTTCATTTTTAATTTTGCTTGTTTCTTTACGTCATTTGAATTAAATTTAGTTTGCCTTGAATTTTTAAAAACAACGTGGATTTTTTGTGGTATAGAAAGTCCTTCTAGAACGAATTCACAATTTGTTTGCTAAAGGATTTGCATTGTCCTTTTTAAATTGTAGAATCTATGCAGGTTTGTTTTATGCCAGCATCTTATATTCAAGGTTTTTATTATCCCGTAATTGTATCAGATGTTTTTTTCTTTTTTTTTTTTTTATAAAAATAAATATATGATTGTAAATATCATTTTAAAAAATCACTAGTTCTTTTATTTTTGAATCTGCATTTCAATTTTTTGGAATTTTAATGACAGTCATTTTTGCAACCCGCCACTATTATTTTTAAAAGTTTCTCTGAGATTTAAGAATCTCTGGTGCCTTTAAAATTCAATTTTGCTTGAGCTAGCTAATTTAAATTTGTCATTTTAATTTCTCTTTTAAATTAATGTGCTTGGACATCAGTTCACAGCAGTAGGTTATGTCAAAAAAAAATATGTTTTTCTATTTGTTCGAAGTCAAGAGGGGTGAATGTCTTTTCACTCCTATCGATCTAAGATCTAAGGGTCTGTTAATTTATGAGTAAGCTCTTATAATTTAATTAGATTATATTATTTTGTTTCATTGAAAGCAGACATATTATTTGAAGTTTTACTTTTCAAGCTATAACATTTTTGGAAAATAACTAATTTTGATATATACGCATATGATTTCCTCTCAGAAAGTATACACAGAATAGGATATGACAGCTGTATGATCAGCATCAATTTTGTATACAGGTAATTCCGAAAAAAAAAAAACCATTAAATTTGTTAACGCTGTCGGTGACTGGATACGTAACTATTTTCCAAGCACATAGAATTTTGGCGAAGTTCAATATCTGTTCTTACTGATCTGTGTTCTGAACCCTTATTTCAACTCGTCCACTCCGGTGGCTAACTTGTGTCGCGTTCTCATCCCACCAGTTGACTCAACACAAACGACGATATAGGAAAAGCAAAAAGATCTAGTGGATCCTCTTCGAAGGGTTTCATTTTTCTGCATCTTTTCTTGCAGGAGAGCAAGCACAAGGGAGGCTCCTGCTTCCTCTAACATCATAGTGACCTTCCTTTGGGGATAAAAATTGATTACACAAGTGGGCCAACAAGGGCCTGTGATTGGCCCCACCAGTCAATATTATCACAAGCTATCACTGCTTCACACGGCAATCAACTAGTTGAGAGTCATCCAGGCAACTTAATTGAATCAACCAAACTGCCTCGTCTGAAAGAAGCCCAAGGCACGCCGCAACTCGTGGTGTTACAAAGGCAATGTTGTCACATAAGCGCTGTTTATTGTGTTTTGTATTTCCATTACCACTTCTAAGCCAAAGATACTATTATAGTAATACATACACTATATAACATTGCTAATTTTAAAATTTCGATGTTGCCAGAGCAATAAACCACCATATGGCATATTCTAGTATATAATACTGTTAAAGAATTAAAGAGAAAGCATGTTAATGTTAAATTTACAACCAATTTTAGTACCGAATAAAATGCAGTTTTACTGTCACTTATAGTCATAAAAAATGTAAAAACACAATATTTCTCTGTATTTTAACAATACATTTTCTCGACGTCTTACAGCATTTCTCAAAACGTGAAAAGAAATAGCCGTGATAAACATAACGCATTTCTAACTTCTAACTTTAATTATATGATGTATTGCGTCTTAATGACAAAAAACAAAACATTTTCTAGTCTATATTAAAGGCTGTGTTCCTATAAAATTTCTAATCGTCACATGGGTTGGACTTTTCAAGTCGTTATTTTACGAAATTTAAATTACCATTAGCTGAATCGACATAATATTCCCGGTAAGGATCTAACCGAACAATAATAGAAATGCGGGCAACGGAAATAAGTTAGCCATTCGAGGTTATTATTACGTCGCCGGCCACTGAAGCCGGGTCAAACAGTCGGCGTTCACTCTTTGAATCTTTAATTCTAAAGTTTCTCCATCCACAACCGCGAGATCCTATTAGAACATACAAGAGTATGAATAATGCATGTTCGCGTATTTTCCAATCAGAAAATCAGAAGAACGCAATCTATTATGCATCGGGACGTTTATGAAAGTGTATCGCGAGATTGATGGTGGAACGATGCGTTGCAAATCGTGCGGAGATTGATGTTTTAATTAGAATTCAAGAACTGATGTTGATTGCCTTGTTGACAATGTAGAAAATGAGGCGGTGGTAGAATTTATGGGCATTATTTATTATTTCTTTGTAGATTTATTCGTTATAGTTGGTTATTCAGTTAAAAACAAGTATGAGAATATATGGGTATATTTTAAAATATATACGCAAGCATTCAACATAAAATTAACTTATTTATATAAGGTTTACCTACCTTCAGTAATCTTATTATACACTGGGAAAAATGCTGGACGTGATATGAATAATCTACATTAATCGAGTGAATTTTCATCGAAAGAACAAAATGTGTCATTGTTATGATAAAATATTATTACAATCTTTTATTAAGTAATAACACTATTCATTAGAGAAATATATTAGTTTTCATTATTAGAACAAATCATTGTACATTAGTCCGCTGATAATATTTGTTATGGTGACTATATTTTCATACGTCCAATAAATAATTTTGTTACTAATATGAATATGAACGCAATAAAGTATTAAATGATACCTTCTTCGTTAGTTCGATGGTTTGCAATTTATTGCAAGAACGAACAGATAGTATACCTTAATGAAAAGCGTATGGTGGTGATTGAATTACCGACTTACGCAGCAATAACTGATTGATTGAGAGTTTGGTGTGTGACACCTAGAGGGCGTGCATCTAAACTCTGACCTCTTAAGGGAGAGCATCGAGAATAATACTTGAGACACAATACTGATGAAAGTGAATTTGCTCTTGGTGGAATGCTAAAGACGTTTGGTAGGGAGAAACTCACATTTCTATACCCTTTTCTGCTTGTATGATGATTCCTCCACAATGGACCATGAGTCTTTTTTTTGGTAATCACCAATGCTTGATATCAATCTTTTAATATTACTTTTACTGCAATCTAATAATAAAGCTGCGTTACAACACTTACTCAACAGTGAATTGAGAGAATGAAATGCGACTAACTATTGCATCAATGAAGTAAGTTCATTATTTTAATTAGAAGCTTACTCTATAGCAATAACTAAACTTTATTAGGATTATGAATAGCTTACATTAATTCAACCAACTGCGATTAGCATATCAACAAGTAATATTCTTTATATTGAATACCTTTCTTCATTCTCTACTGGAGTTCATACATAAAATTCATAACTCGCGGTCATTCAGTAAACCAAATAAAGTTGTTAAAAGAAAACTGGTATTCGTTACAGCAATAATATATTTCATTTCATTAATACAATAATTTATTAGGTACTCAATAAATTCGGTCGTCATTTAATAAAATATTTTTCATTGATTTGATGAACTCGTTCTTTGGACCAATTCTAATGCATTATTTCATGTGCAAAATGATTTCTTCCACTGTTTCAGGGCCCATTTTTGGATCAGTGTATTTGAAAAAAAAATATATGAAATGCACATATGAAAACAAAAGTAAGAATAAAAAAAAATATTAAGTTTTAATATTAATAGAATTAGGATAATATAATGAGTAACAGCACTATTTCTTTTTCAGAGAAAAAAAACACTAGAATTTCTACAAACAGCTGTGTATGTATGTCATAGATTCCGAAAATATTTTAAATAGAGCAGTATTCAGAAAACAACCTTATTAATTTTATAATGTAAGAGATTTCTTTTGACTATATATAAAAATACAAACGAAAAAGTAATGTAATTCAATTAACTAAGTTGTTCACTTTAGCACTTACAGTTCTACTATATACAGTATTCTTGATTTTATAATTCGCTAATATTTCATATCTGCACGAATACCTTTATAAATTACACAGTTGCGTTTCGCAACTGATGCTTAACTTTCTTCAGAATGAACGCTTCGCTTTTTAAAACACTTGTATAATGCAATAGACATTATACCGTGTCCGAGATACAACTATGATCGCTCGATGCAATAGGGTACAATACAGATAAAGCAACAGGTCTTATTTATATTTAAAAATCAAATATTTTACATATCAACAAAAATTTCGATACCCAATAATGATTAAATATTGCAAAAAAAAAAAAGATCCTGATGTAACAGCAGAGTCCAAAAAAATGTAAATTTTCAAACAATTATAAAGTTCGCATGTGTAGTTCTTCGCTGCACAATTCAGTTGAAACTACACCTACCTATTCACCAAGCCGAGCATAAAATTGCATATGCTTGGCCACGGACTGTTGGATCGAGGAATAAAAGGTCCTTAATTTGAAAAGTTTTGATCTCATTAATTTATTTTGTTCTGTATGTGGCGTTTGCGAATTCTCCTTCGTCGGTATACAATTTTCCGGTAAATGCACCAAATCAACTTTTTATAATCGTGTTTGAGTGAAATACAAGAAGCGCCATCTTTGCGGCAATGGCTGTAACACATATACCTATTGAACGTAACCATATGAGCAGAAAATTTTGCCATAATAATAATGTTTAGATCAGAGAACCTGTTTACAAAAGTGTGAGTTTGGAAAAAAGTAATTTAAACATAATAATTGCATTAAATTAGCTATAATTGCGGTTAGCGTAATTCTTATTTCTTAATAATATTGACTTTGTTAATTGAAGAGTACTTATTGTTTAAGTGAAATTAATAGGTTTGTTAAATTAATAAACTAGAAATAACAAAATAATATGATCGTTTTTTATACTGATTATTTTCTTAATTTTCTCAATAACTATTAGGTTGAGGGTTTGTTTGTTGATTTCATTAACGACAATACGTAAATCTCGAGAAATGTTAGCAGTTGGTGGTTATAATTATTACTGTTATGTCGACAGGGTGATGCCCGTCTTAACATTAACTTTTTTGCTTTAGAAACAGCAATTCGTAAATTTTGAGGTATGTCCAATATCTTGGCAAACCGACGTCCCTCTTAACATTAGCGGAAATCAGAATATTGCAATTATAGTTAATTAATTATTAATTCGATCCGTGAGCTATAGTGTTCGAGTACTATAAAGTTTCCCAGTATAAAAATTCTCGTTTATAATAATTTATTATATTTACTAGTTGTAAAATATTGTAAAACATTTCACAATATTTTCTAGAAGATTGTGCTACAATATTTTCTAACAAATTTATTGCTTTTTTTTTGTAACTGTGGTATACGAAACTGCAGCGACGTTGTTTAAAAATTTCGCACAATAGTAAAAATTCTTACTACAATTTTCGTCCAACAGTGAAGTGTGAATATTGCTAGTCGGATTTTTCTCTGTGCACAATGATGGAAGTGATTTCGCTCTATAGAGGTGCTTGATAAACATGAAATTGTTTAAATTTTATCAACTTTATTCCAAAAATATATTATTAAACATAGAAATAAAGAAAATGCACTAAAATACAAACAAAACTCTTGTATGAAGTAATCATACTGACAAAAATATAAACTTGATACCAAAAATAGCAATTCGATAAAATTATATAGATAATTCACCTACATTTCGGAGGTTATAATGTTTATAATGAACCTGAACAATTTATTGCAAAATAAAAAGTTATTTGTTTCTATTCAATACAATATTTGCTGATCATTAATTTAACTAGAATTGCACATTATCACCTGTTATTGATAGAATCTGACCATCCTAAGAAATCTGCTAAAAAAATCCTAAAATAATAATTATAAATAGAATACATCTATAAATTAGTATTAAAAATAATAATAATAATTCAGCAATACAGGCCTTGAAGGCCCTTGGCTAAAGTGCCGGAACACACCGAGGCACTGAGAAGTGTTGTCCCGAATGGTAACCCAACCAACAACCGGTACCGCATATTGCTGCTTGACTTTCAAGATTGGCAATGATGCACCCTTCCTTCTCAGCCGTACTGCCGGCCCAGTATTAAAAATATTGATTATAAAAAAAAATGCAACTAGCGCCATCAATTGGCTTATAATCGGTTGCGTTTTTTAAAGCAGTAGTGCTAAAATACTAACTGCAGGAAACATTTAGTGGTTTTAGGATGGCTGATTGTCAAACGTAAAAGTAAAATGTTAATTTGGCATAATTTAAAAATACATAAAAATTAAAAATTCGAATTTATAGACGTTAATCAATCACTACACAATTCCCTATGTTATATTTTTTTTTGTTTTATTAAAGAAAGATAATAAAAATGCTAATTGCAAAAAAAATACATTCCTTAAGACTTAAAGCACTCATTCATTAAAAAAAATCATTTTTTAAACACGAATTCATACCTTAAGTATAGGAGACTAGTTTTTTAATTTAGTATTTTCTATTACGTACTTATGCCATTTTCATTACTTGTGAAAATCAAAATAAAATTGATAAATAAAAACAAAATGGCCATTCAATGCCTAAAAAATAAAAGTGGTACCTAATTACAATCAAATCCATCTTCTTCAAAATATTTTGTTCCCGTCTAGTGTCTATTACTGAACCAGATGTGCATTAGTCACAAAAAGAGATAAAAAAAAATAAAATTGGTGAATTTTCACAGATTTACCCCAATCATTTCAAAAAATCAAGCAAGTCTGATGGAACGATTTCAATAAAGCAAATGCCTTTTATCATATTCAGTTATATTTTAAAGCAAATTACCAAATAATGATCAACACAACAAGAAAGTGTTTAATACTCGACTATTAACCCAATTTTTTCGTATTTATAAATGCCGCTAATGTATTCATTTACGGAGGACTTAGGTACCTAACTACTGTTGTAAATTTCGGCTTGTAGGATTACAGGAATAAATTACAATAAATTTAGAAAGAGCAGTTGTTTAAAACACCAAATAGAACCTGATTTTAATTAACTTTCGCTTAAATACAACCAAGATATGTGTATATATGTGGACATACTTACTTACAGAAATCCTATTTCCACTAAATTTTGTAACGTTACATTAGTAACGAGTTTTGTTTATAAGTAATTCACTTTTCGCAACACAATCATATAATCACACAAGTATGTGTTTATACTGTTTATTTTTACGATTGCATCCATAAAAAATAACGTAATTCTTATTTGTAAAAACTATAAACCATAAATAATCTTCACAAACAAACCAATTTTTAGAATAAGTAACTAATTACGATTCTTGAAAGTGCGCATAAAATACAGCTAATTAAAAAACAACTTGATTCATTCCTTTCAAGATAAAAAAAAATTATTAAACGTTAAACTATACTTCCTGATCGCAATTAAATATAGGTTTTTTTTTAAGTACCTATTCCGTTACCTAATAGCCAAAAAATAAACATTACGTAATTGAATAGTTTATTTTATATAATTCAGAAACTGGTTGAGGAAGTTACGCATTCGCCTAGAAAAGAAACCAATTTTATTCCGAGTGAGTTAGGACCAGCATGCGGGAATGCTTGTGTGTTGTGGAACAATTTGTCCTTAAACGTTTCTCTACTAATTCTCTTTGCATTCTGGAGTTTGAGGTCAGGCGATATTAGATAATTATTAATACTGCTCCACGACGAGAAGCACTCATTTTCCGTAGAAAGTGTGCATGTTTTCCTCGATACTTATCAATTAATATGGCGCTTGTAATATGGGTAGATAATATTTAATGGTATCTAAAGAAGACGTGCATAGGTACAAATGAGTACAGTTTAGAAAATAATTCTATACACAAACGAGGTCATTCTTATGCGCCATTTATTTATAATTTACATGCTTGGAAAGTTATTACATTACCTAAGAAATTTGCCGTTAAATATTATTGCATACGTTAAGAATCATTAATTTTAACAGCAACAAAAACATTAATTACTAAAACACAAATGTTAAGGTACTTTCTTTAAATTTTTTATTTACATATTTTAATCGCTTCACAGGTAATACGAATGCGTTTTTATTTTCAATAAAGTTGAGGTTATGTTTATTAACTGTCATAATTAAACCGTTATTCTTCATTGCCGATTTATTTGTAGCAACACTTACATTAATATACAGTGTGAAAATTGTATGCATTTGTATCAAACCTTAAAACAACCACCGAATATCTCTTATTTTTCATTGCCGATTTATTTGTACCAACACTTACATTAATATACAGTGCGAAAATTGTATGTATTTGTATCAAGGCTTAAAACGCCGAATAGCTCGTATTACCTAACCTCACATCGCGCAACTAACAGAATACTTGATTATACAATTGAAATATTTTCGTCCGTATATGTTGAATCTGTGTCTTTTACTAAATACTCACTTTTTTTTCTGTTACAGACTTGCTTATACGTAGTTGTGCAATGATGTCCCAACCTGTCGCATGCACCGGTGAGTTCTGTTCTTCAATTTACTACCTACCTAGATGGTAGGAAGAGAAATTTCCGCTTGCGGACAAGCGACAGNAAAATATTGTTTTTTCTATTTTTCGAATTAGAAGAGGGGTGAATGTACTTTTCTCTCACTCGGATCTAAGTATCTAAGGGTCTGTTCTTTATGAGTAAGCGCTCTTTATAATTTTAATTAGATATTATATTTTGTTTCCCATTGAAAGCAAGACATATTATTTTGAAAGTTTTACTTTCAAGCTATAACATTTTGACCCACTAACAATTTTGATATATACGCATTATGTTCCTTCATGAAAGTAAACACAGAATAGGGATATGACGCTGTAGAATCATCAGCATCAATTTTGTATATCAGGTAATTCCGAAAGAAAAAACCATTAATTTCTTTTTTTTTGCTCAATTAAACGAATCTTCATAATTGGACATGAGCGGTTGTGAAATTTGAAACAACATTTGCAATATAAAAGAAACTTCTAATCCAAAAAATGAGATACTTTAACTCTTAGTGTAGTTTCATATTTTTGACCTCCTTGTATACAGAATAAATTTAGGGACAGATTTGATGAGGGTTATTTAGTTTCTAGACATGCAGGGCAAATTGTTAAGGAAGAAAGATTTTACTAAATTTCAAAAACAACAAATTTTTACAAATGAGTGCGGCCGTTCTCCGATCACTATATGTTCTTTCTATATTATTATGTTATATATTTATTATATTATACTTATTTAATAAAAGTTGATGAAAATAATTAAGTATCTTCAATTTTATCACACTTGTTCTCATACTAACAAAAGCTCCAGCATAAAAATGGAGTCTTTACTTGCGCTGCCATGCAAAGTCTGTAGTGAGTCATTTAAAACCAGAGTTGTAAGGCTCATTAGTTTGGTTTTATTTTAAATTTTATGTACCACAATAAAAAATAGGTTATGGTATATACCATTTTGATTTAAACATTATTATTGAACACAATTTATACGATAATATTACCGGCATTATCACATTTTAACATCTGTTATTACTTTTTCGTATCCAAATTTAGACACGCCAAAAAACCACCTTTGTTTTTTTGTTCCGTAAGATATACAAGTTATAAATTCATGAAATGGCCACTCTCCGCTAAGGTACGCCTATGTAATTAGTTTTCATAAATGCTAAAAAAACTACGAAACACTTTAATTTGAATATGTAGATATAAGGACATCTAGTGACACTTTAATTGACTATTTTGCTAAGTGCTGTTGGTAATTCTATTATGATATATTATAAACTTAATGTATCTTCAATCCTTTATATAGTATAAATTGTACAATCTATACTGAATAAGCCATTTATAGGTAAATATAGTATAAAGAACATAGGAGCCGTGATTATAAAAAGGCCTCTTCCAGACAAGGCGATTAGTTGATTCCATTAGTTGAACGGCCGGCTGTCAAGGAGCATACTGATGTAGCAAATGATTGGAAACCTTCTGAACCATGCCATGTAAACTATCTCGATTTTGCATTGAAGAATAAGGAACTTAATCGAGTTGCAAACCCTCAGTTCTACCTACAAACACAAGAAGCGCTACAATCGGAAATCGTATTTTTTATTTTTTAAAGGTTTACGTAGCGTAATAAGTTGGCAGTCCCTACAGTAGCTGTACTCCTTTTGTCCTTATCTATGAGGCCGACCAAAATGGCTGCACAACAACATGCGAACTCGGTTACACCGCATTTAATTCCATTGAATTTACTGAAATAAGTCGGCAACGCCTAAAAAACTATTTGATTTTTGTTGTAATAGCTATAACATATATATTATTAAATTACATCGACGGCATCGCGTGATATATTCGAGTTAAACATGAATAATTATTGCTAAACAAGGAACATGTCGCTTGAAAGGGGAACCCAAAAAATGATTTTGTTTTTAATGTTTGAAACATCTCCAAAATGGTGTATATAATCCGTTTGGATATTTGTTGCACGTAGTTTATATTCCTAGGAGGGGCTATTTATACATATTTCAGTATGTTTAGTATTAAAAACTCAAAAATCTTTGCCGTTTCTTGCAGGTTTAAGGCGTATCTATTTTTTAGTGCATGGATAGATATATTAATTATAGTATGTTTCTGTTTATATTTAATTGTAGATATCGATGAATAAAAGAAGAGCTTTATGGAACAACGTTTTGTTTGCCATCATGTATATCTCCTATAAAAATAATTTGAAAACCAATAAATTTCATTTTCAAATTAGCGCGTAAAAGTTAAAAACCATTACTGGATTGGTATACTGGACACTGTCCCTGAAAAATGCGCATCTATACAACACAGGTGTGTAAGCGAACCGGGTGTAGAAGATGCGAACTACAGGAGGGAAACGAGTTTTACATGTAATCTGCCCACATGTGAGGACTAAAGGTACTCACGCAGAACTTTGGGAAGAGATCTATGGAGCCTCTCGAAAGGTCGTCCAAGTTTCCACCCTGGGGCAGATACTGGGCTTTATGTGAGAATACAGCTGCTGAGTGGAAGTAAGAGACTTAAAGGAGTACAATGAGCAAGCAAGCTCAAGTGTCCGGCACATCAAAGTGGCCCAGCCTCACTGAATGAATGAATTGAATGATAACGCGGTAAAATAACGCTGTCGGTGGCTGGATAACGTAACTTTTTCCAAACCATAGAATTTTCGGCGAAGTTCCATTCCTGTCTTACTGAGCTGTGTTCTGGAACCCTTATGTTCAAAACTCGTCCGCTCCGGTGGGCTAACTTTGGCCGGTCCGTCATCTCTCCCACCAGTTGACTCAACACAAACGACGATATAGGTAAAGCAAAAAGATCTAATGGATCCTCTTCGAAGGGTTTCATTTTTTTGCATCCTTTCTTGCAGGAGAGCAAGCACAAGGGAGGCTCCTGCTTCCTGGGATTCTAATATCGTAAGTGACTCACCTTTTGGGGAAAAATTGAATTACACAGTGGCGCAACAAGGGCTGTGATTGGCCACTAGTAATATTATCACAGCTTCGTCACTGTTTCACACGGCAATGCAACTAGTTGCAGTCATCCAGGCAACTTAATTGAATCAACCAAACTGCCTCGTCTGAAAGAGGCTCAAGGCACGCCGAGGCAACTCGTGGTGTTACAAAGGCAATGCTGTCACATAAGCGCTGTTTATTAAATTCATTATTTAGGATTATAAAACAGTAATTTCATATATAATTAGGTACATGTTTTGTTATTTCCATTACCACTTCTTTAAAGCTAAAGATACTATTATAGTAATACATACACTATATAACATTGCTAATTTTAAAATTTCGATGTTGCCAGAGCAATAAACCACCATATGGCATATTCTAGTATATAATACTGTTAAAGAATTAAAGAGAAAGCATGTTAATGTTAATGTTAAATTTACAACCAATTTTAGTACCCTAATAAAATGCGTTTTTACTGTCCTTATATCATAAAATGTACAAACAACAATATTTCTGTATTTTAACAAACATTTTCCCGACGTTTACATGCATTTCTCTCAAAACGTGAAAGAAATACCCTGATAAACATCGCGCGCAATTTCAACTATCATTATATGCGTATTGCGTCTTAATTGACAAAAACAAAAACATTTTCTAGTCTAATTTAAAGGCTGTGTTCCTATAATGTCAATCGTCACATGGGCTGGACTGTTTCAATGTCGTTATTTTACGAAATTTAAAATTACCATTAGCTGATCACATAATATTTCCAGGTAAGGATCTTAACCGAACAATAATAAAATGCGGGCAACGAATAAGTAGCCATTCGAAGTATATTAGGTCGGCCACTGAAGCGTCAAACAGTGGCGTCACTTTTGAATCTTTAATCTAAAGTTTCCCTCCATCACAACCGCGAGATCCTATTAGAAATACAAGAATATGAATAATGCTGTTCGCGTATTTCCAATCAGAAAATCAAAGAACGCAATCTATTATGCATCGGGACGTTTATGAAAGTGTATCGCGAGATTGATGGTGGAACGATGCGTTGCAAATCGTGCGGAGATTGATGTTTTAATTAGAATTCAAGAACTGATGTTGATTGCCTTGTTGACAATGTAGAAAATGAGGCGGTGGTAGAATTTATGCGCATTATTTATTATTTCTTTGTAGATTTATTCGTTATAGTTGGTTATTCAGTTAAAAACAAGCATGAGAATATATATGGTTATATTTTAAAATATACGCAAGCATTCAACATAAAATTAACTTATGTATATAAGGTTTACATACCTTCAGTAATGTTATTGTACACTGGGAAAAATGCTGGACGTGATATGAATAATCTACATTAATCGAGTGAATTTTCATCGAAAAAACGAAATGTGTCATTGTTATGATAAAATATTATTACAATCTTTGATTAAGTAATAACACTATTCATTAGAGAAGTATATAAGTTTTCATTATTAGAACAAATCATTGTACATTAGTCCGCTGATAATATTTGTCATGGTGACCATATTTTCACACGTCCAATAAATAATTTTGTTACTAATATGAATATGAACGCAATAAAGTTCTAATGATACCTTTTTCGTTAGTTCCTGGTTTGCAATTTATTGCAAGACGAACAGATAGTATACCTAATGAAAGTGTATGGTGGTGATGTGAATTACCGACTTACGCAGAATAATGATTGATTGAAAGTTTGGTGTGGTGACACCTAGAGGCGTGCATCTAAACTCTGACCTCTTAAGGAGAGCATCGAGAATAATACTTAGACACAAATACTGATGAAAGTGAATTTGCTCTTGGTGGAATGCTAAAGACGTTTGGTAGGGAGAAACTCACATTTCTATACTCTTTTCTGCTTGTATGATGTTCCTCCACAATGGACCATGAGTCTTTTTTTTGGTCATCACCATGCTTAATCAATCTTTAATATATTTTACTGCAAATCTAATAAATAAAGCTGCGTTACAACACTTACCTCAACAGTGAAATTGAGAATGAAAAGCGAACTAACTATTGCATCAATGAAGTAAGTTCATTATCTTTCAATCTAGAAGCTTACTCATAGCAATAACAAACTTTATTAGCATTAATGAACATAGCTTACATTAATTCAACCAACTGCGATTAGCAAATCAACAAGTAATATTCTTTGATTCCTTTCTTATTCTTACTAGATACATTGAAACTCGCGGTCATTCAGTAACAAATAAGTTTTTAAACAAAACTGGTATTCGTTACAGCAATTATATTTCATTTCATTAATACAATAATTTATTCGGTACTATAATTCGTCGTCATTTAATCAATATTTTTCATTGATTTGAACTCGTTCTTTGGACCATTCATATGCATTATTTCATGTGCAATGATTTCTTTCACTGTTTCAGGGCCCCATTTTTGATCAGTGTAATTTGAAAAAAAATATATGACATGACAGAATAAAACAAAATAAGAACTAAAAAAAAAAATATGAGTTTTAATATTAATAGAATTAGGATAATATAATGAGTAACAGCACTATTTTTTTTCAGAGAAAAAACACTTCGAATTTCTACAAACAGCTGTGTGGTATGTCATAGATTCCGGAAAAATTTTAATAAGCAGTATTCAGAAAACACCTTATCATTTTATAAGTAAAAGATTTCTTTGACGTGTCTCTATAAATACAAACGAAAAAGTAATGTAATCAATTAACTAAGTTATTCTTTAGCACTTACAGTCGCTAATATACAGTATTCTTGATTTTATAATTCGCTAATATTTCATATCTGCACGAATACCTTTATAAATTACACAGTTGCGTTTCGCAACTGATGCTTTAACTTCTTCAGAATGAATGCTTCGCTTTTTAAAACACTTGTATAATGCAATAGACATTTATACCGGTCCGATACAACATTATCCTCATGCAATAGGGTACAATACAGATAAAGCAACAGATCTTATTTATATTTAAAAATCAAATATTTTTACATATCAACAAAAATTTCGATACCCAATAATGATTAAATATTGCAAAAAAAAAAGATCCTGTAACAGCAGAGTCCATAAATATGTAAATTTTCAAAAATTATAACGGTTCGCGGCTGTGTAGTTCTTCGCTGCACAATTCAGTTGAAACTACACCTACCTATTCACCAAGCCGAGCATAAAATTGCATATGCTTGGCCACGGACTGTTGGATCAAGGAATGAAGGGTCCTTAACTTGAGAAGTTTTGACCTCATTAATTTATTTTGTTCTGATGTGACGTTTGCGAAATCTGCTTCGCCGGTATACAATGTCTTTCCGGAAAATGCGCCAAATCAACTTTTTATATCCGTGTTGAGTTGAATACAAGAAGCGCCATTTTTGCGACAATGCTGTACACATATCCTATTGAACGTATGTATGGAGAAACTTTCGTCATAATAATAATGTTTATGACAGAATCTGTTTACATAAGTGTTGGGTTCTGGTTGGGAACATCGTTCCTTTAACCATAATAATTCATTCCAATTAGCTATAATTGCGGTTGCTAATCCTTATTCTTTATAATTTGACTTGTTAATTGAAGAGTATTTATTGTTTCAGTAAATTAATAGGGTTGTTGTTAAATTAATAACCTAGATGTACAATATAATGTGTTTTTTATAGTAATATTTTTCTTATTTTTACAATAACTTCTAAATAAACGACGATTTATAGTTTTTGGGTTTGGTTGTTGAATTTCATTACAAATCGTGAATCTCGAGGGATGTTGGCAGTTGGTGGTATAATTTACTGTTATGTCGAAGGCCGATGTCCGTCTTAATATTATTTTTTTTCAGAAACAGCAATCGTAAATTTTGGGAAACCACGTTCCTGTTAACATTCCTTCCCGAATCAAAATATTGCAATTATAGTTAATTATTATTCGATCGTGGACTAGTGTTCGAGTACTTAAAGTTTCCCAGTATAAAATTCTCTTATAACAATTTATTAATTTACTGTTTTTAAATATTGTAAAACATTTTCACAATCTTCTAGAAATTTGCTAACTATTTTCTAACAAATTTATTGCTTTTTTTTTTTAACTGTGGTTTACGAAACTGCAGCGACGTTGTTTTAAAATTTCGCACAATGTAAAAATTCTACTAATTTTCGTCCAACCGTGAAGTGTGAATATTGGTAGTCGGATTTTTTCTGTGGCAAATGATGGAAGTGTTCGCTCTAAGAGTGCTTGATACACATGAATTGTTTAAGTTTTATCAACTTATTCAAAATATATTATTAACATAGAAATAAAGAAATGCACTAAATATAGACAAAATTCGTTGACTATCTACTGACAAATATAAACTTGATTGCCAAAAATAGCAATTCGATAAAATATATAGATGATGTACACATACATTTCGAATGTTTATAATGAACCTTAACAGTTTATTTCAAAATAAAAAGTTATTTGTTTCTATTCAATATAACATTTGCTGATTAAATTAATTTAACTAGAATTGCACATTGTCACCTGTTACTGATACAATCTGACCAGCCGAAGAAATCTGCTGAAAAAATCGTAAAATAATCATTATAAATAGAATACATCTATAGCTAATAGCGTCATCTATTGGCTTATAATCAAAGCACTAGTGCTGATATACTAACTGCAGGAAATATTTTGTGGTTTTAGGATGGGGTGATTGTCAACCGTAAAAGTAAAATATTAATTTGGCATAATTTGAAAATACATACAAATTAAAAATTCGAATTTGCAGACAATCACTACACAATTCCTTATGTTATCATAACTTTTATTGTTTTATTAAAGAAAGACAATAAAAATACTAATTGCAAAAAATACATTTCCTTAAGACTTAAAGCACTCATTCATTAAAAAAAATCATTTTTTACAACGACGGAATTGTATACTTGAAGTTATAGGAGATCCAGTTTTTTTTGTTTACTATGTTCTGTTACCTACCTATGCCATTTTCATTACTTATAAAAATCAAAATAAAATTGATAAATAAACACAAAATAGTCATTTCAATGCCTAAAAAATGAAAGTGGTAATTACCATCAAATCCATCTTCTAAACATTTTGTACGCGTCTAGTGTCTATTGCTGAACCAGATGGTGCATTGGTCACAAAAAAAGATAAAAAAAAAATAAAATTTGTGAATTTTCACAGATTTACCCCAATCATTTCAAAAAAAATCAAGGGCACAGTCTGATGGACACGATTTCAATAAAGCAAATGCCTTTTATCATATTCAGTTATATTTTAAAGCAAATTACCAAATAATGATCAACACAACAAGAAAGTGTTTAATACTCGACTATTAACCCAATTTTTTCGTATTTATAAATGCCGCTAATGTATTCATTTACGGAGGACTTAGGTACCTAACTACTGTTGTAAATTTCGGCTTGTAGGATTACAGGAATAAATTACAATAAATTTAGAAAGAGCAGTTGTTTACAACACATAGAACCTGATTTTAATTAACTTTCGCTTAAATACAACCAAGATATGTGTATATATGTGGACATACTTGCTTACAGAAATCCTATTTCTACTAAATTTTGTAACGGTTACTTTAGTAACGAGTTTTGTTTATAAGTAATTCACTTTCGCAACACAATCATATAATCACACAAGTATGTATTTACACTGTTTATTTTTACGATTGCATCCATAAAAAATAACGTAATTCTTATTTGTAAAAACTATAAACCATAAATAATCTTCACAAATACAAACCAATCTTTGGAATAAGTAACTAATTACGATTCTTGAAAGTGCGCATAAAATACAGCTAATTAAAAAACAACTTGATTCATTCCTTTCAAGATAAAAAAAAAATTATTAAACGTTAAACTATACTTCCTGATCGCAATTAAGTATAGGTTTTTTTTTAAGTACCTATTCCGTTACCTAATAGCCAAAAAATAAACATTACGTAATTGAATAGTTTATTTTATATAATTCAGAAACTGGTTGAGGAAGTTACGCATTCGCCTAGAAAAGAAACCAATTTTATTCCGAGTGAGTTAGGACCAGCATGCGGGAATGCTGTGTGTTGTGGAACAATTTGTCCTTAAACGTTTCTCTACTAATTCTCTTTGCATTCTGGAGTTTGAGGTCAGGCGATATTAGATAATTATATAATACTGCTGCTACGACGAGAAGGCACTCATTTTCCGTAGAAAGTGTGGCATGTTTTCCTCGATACTTATCAAATTAATATGGCGCTTGTAATATGGGTAGATAATATTTGAATGGTATCTAAGAGACGTGCATAGGTACAATGAGTACAGTTTTAGAAATAATTCTATACACAAACGAGGTCATTCTTATGAGCCATTTTACTTATTATTTTACATGCTTGGAAAGTTATTACATTACCTAAGAAATTTGGCCGTGTTAAATATTATTGCATACGTTAAGAATCATTAATTTTAACAGCAACAAAAACATTAATTACTAAAACACAAATGTTAAGGTACTTTCTTTAAATTTTTTATTTACATATTTTAATCGCTTCACAGGTAATACGAATGCGTTTTTATTTTCAATAAAGTTGAGGTTATGTTTATTAACTGTCATAATTAAACCGTTATTCTTCATTGCCGATTTATTTGTAGCAACACTTACATTAATATACAGTGTGAAAATTGTATGCATTTGTATCAAACCTTAAAACACCGAATATCTCTTATTTTTCATTGCCGATTTATTTGTACCAACACTTACATTAATATACAGTGCGCAAATTGTATGTATTTGTATCAAGGCTTAAAACGCCGAATAGCTCGTATTACCTAACCTCACATCGCGCAACTAACAGAATACTTGATTATACAATCGAAATATTTTCGTCCGTATATGTTGAATCTGTGTCTTTTACTAAATACTCACTTTTTTTTCTGTTACAGACTTGCTTATACGTAGTTGTGCAATGATGTCCCAACCTGTCGCATGCACCGGTGAGTTCTGTTCTTCAATTTACTACCTACCTAGATGGTAGGAAGAGAAATTTCCGCTTGCGGAACAACGAACAGTTACATCTTCGCGGGTATAGTGCGGACAAGATTCCTGGATTATCGTGAATAACGTAACACTATAATACTTTAAAAGCATTCGGTATTTCCGCGTCACAAAACCGATAAATTCGATGATAGATCGTTATTGAGAGAAAGCACCTAGTAAATTCTACTTGCAGGAGCACTAATGTGTTCCGAACGATAGCTTTTTATAAATGTAACGGCCTACTGTTAATATTTAAAAAAAGATAACTTAAAACAGCAATCAACATCCATCAGAATAATTATTTTAGATAACGCATTATTACAGTATCAACAGTTTTAACGGAATTTGACGAGAATAACTCAAGTGTGAAGTGTTGCTACACGTAGAGAAAGAAAGACGGTACATTAATCAATATCACTTTGTTAAATTTAAACACCATAACACTATTTCGTTTCACTTTACATAAATTGTCATTAAAATTCCGTTTGGATAACATAATTTTGTTGAATTAGAGATACATATTAGTTATTTGCGAATGAAACAATTTTTTGTTTGAATTACTAAAATGTAAAGATCAACCGTAGACATTAACAAAAAAATAACAACAAAATCAACAAGTCAAGAGGCATTTTTGCTTTTGACTGTGTTTAACGCATATTTTTAAATTGAATGCCGGATTTTTCCTTAAATTTTCATATCTTCTTTAGGTATATGTGTCTATATAGATTATACATACATGTTGGTGGATAATAATTCTAACCAAAACTGTACTATTTATCAGTAATCATAAAGCAACTACGAATTATACTAACAATAATTAAGAGGCATACAATTAGTGGAAAAGTGGTACCAAGTAATACTTCTGAAAAAAAAATCGATATTAACTAATATAATTAGAGATAAATAATAGTCTTATTAGGTGTGATTCCTACTTACATACTAATGACATATTAAACTTAAGCTCTACATAAAATGTATACATTTGCCTTAATTTTTTTTTCATATTCTCAAACAATTGTTCATTTGTACCACTATTCCGTTGATCCCGTGAATTATTAGCGCTCTTAACAATTCAAGTAATGTCAATTAAACAACAAAATCTTACCTTTTCAAAGCATCATGTCTTAATAACTCTCTTTCGGATTCATGTTTTAAATTACACTACACATACATACCTATAATCGAAGCACGTATATGAACTACAACTCCCAGATAACACGTAAGCTTACGATAAGCTTGCCACTTGCTTAACTTTACCTGTCAGACAAACTTAACAGTAAAAGGTTAATGCTGGGGTTAATGCAAGGTTCGGCAAAGTTATTATATCAAGGTACGTGACTTCGTGTATTTCCGGAGTGATTCGGCGTCAATCGTTTATCGAGTATTGATTTTTTTTTGATTTAACCGCCATTCCGCTATTCTGTCATCGACCGCCATTATTTGTTGTGTCCAGTTGTGTTGTACGCGTTTGAGCTGTTTCAGTGTATAATAGTTTAAAACATCATTCATGCAAAAGTAAGTATTACCTAATTTTATATCTTTTACTAGATATGCGTTGTTGCTTCAAGATATCAATAGTTTATAATTCTAACCGATGAATTGAACTGTGTCTGCCCAATTGCCCAACTATTGCATATAATTCTAACCTAATTTTCTACACCATAAGCGCATAAGCCAATGCACTTAGTTTAAAAAGTTATAGTTTATATTTGCTAACTAAATAGCTTGTAGTATAATTTGATTTGTATAATTAAGAAATATGAATAATTAAATGTTTGAGGTTTTTTTCAGTTTTAATGACAGTGTAATAGAATTTTTAAATAAATTCAAAAATACAACATATAATTTAGTGTTATAATTATAAGAATATTATATATATGTATTTGTATCTCTTATTTCAAGAAATCATTCTAATGTTATCAAATTTTTTTAGGAACGATTACAGTAATGAGCGTCCCAAATTAAATTAACACCGCGTAATGTGGAAGGTCTTAGAAGATTTTTCTTTCATAGCAGAGTGTTTAGAAACTAAAATGAATACGGTTTAAGGTTTGGCCCAACAGACTGCCACAATACAAGGCATTATATGGTAACTAATAAGGATTAAGAGGAGATCAATTTCATAACTTATGAAATTCTTTTTCAGCGAATATAGAAGCTTCTATGACATTAGTAAACCATCAATAGTTGAAAACTCTTCTTGGAGAAAAAAGTTGGTGAGTAATTGATATTATTTAATTATTACCTGTTTTTTAAAGTCCGAAACCATGTTCATTTATTGAATTAATTCCAACAAAAAATTTACAGATTCGATATTTGATATCACCCATGGAAGGAACGTTAAGAGTTTGACATCAAACATCCTAAAAAAGCCACTAGAGGACAAATTGCGGCAAATCATTCTCTAACAGGGAAAAGCTTAAAAAAACCCTTTCCAGAAGACTGAAATGCTTAAATTATTTTTGGTGAGTAATTTTATTTAATAACCACTAAGTAAGTAAAAATAAGATAGTTTGTATTTTGTAGTAAGAGGGAAACAGTTACTTTTCATAATATCCCGACGACTTGTCGACTTTGGAAAACTGATAGCCGTTCCCTTGTTTCCCATCTCTGGTATTGTTTAATTTTTTAATAGTTGTCGTTTTTTTTATTACAGAGAATCGCGGGCAACACATGGCCAACGGAAAATAGATTATAGTGTTGTTTCTATATAAATATAAAAACGCAATCTAAATATGTATATATAAATATGTAGAAGTTTTTTTTTTTATTATTAAATACTGAAATTCTAATTTTATTTAAATGAATTTTACTTGATGCAAACAGATGTGATTTTGAAAAAAATAAAATATTTTAGGAGACGATGGACGGCATCCGAAATAATAAAAAGAACGCAAATTATATCTAATTACTAAAATTCTCTCTAAGTTTTGTTTAGCAATAATTTTGTAAAAAACATTTTTGGAAACACTTGGAAGTTAATAAAGTTTATTTGTACAAATTTATTTTGGTTTCAGCTTGCTGGTTATATCTTTCCTTAAATATTTTAGTAATTTCAAAGTCACATGAAGAAGAGGTCATATACCAACTCCTTTCTTGACTATAGCCAAGCTTTGAGAAAGCTTATACAAACCTTGATAAAAGCTTACAACATTCAAACAATAGGAATTGGGTATTAATTTCTCATTTTCTTGGTTTTTAGGTCAAAAATATGGAAATGTACATTAATAAGGACGTTTCACTTTGAGTTCAAAAGCTTTTTCAGTATACATAAAAATATAAATTGTAATGGTGTATCAATAAGTAAATTGTTTAATAAATGATAAAATCATAATTCAAATTCATAGTAAACAAGTTTTGTTTATTAATAAAAAAAATGTATACCATTTATAATTTATATTTTTACATATATCTTGAAAAAGCTCTTGAAATTAAAACGAAACGTCCTTAATGTACATTTCTATATTTTTATGACTAGAAACAAGAAAAGAAGAATTAATATCAATTCCTATTTTGTTTTGATTGTTACAAACTTTTATCAAGGTTTGTACAGGCTTTCTCTAAAGCTTGGCTCAACATTATCATTCCACCTTGTCATATCGTTTTACAGACAAGCTTATGGGAACCTTGCATGGTAAACCTTATCACATGCTTTTACAGACAAGCTTAACCTGTAACCTTACTTGGAAAAACCTGTCCTGTGTCAACTAGCAAGCTTGTCATAACCTTGCAGTAAGCTACACCCTTGCCATAACAAGCCTTGCTGACAACCTTTTTCCCTTGTCGGAATAACGTTTAAAAAGGCTTGTATTAACCTTAAATTGTTATCTGGGCTGAGGTTGTTACCTTAATAAGCCATTTATAGCTTAATTCTAAGGTAAAAAGAATAACATGAGAATAACTCAACAGTTTTAGGTAGAATAAAAGGTCATCCACCTTAATAACGACCGTCCATCGACAAAAACGACAAAAAAACATCAGCCAATCAGACCGCTGATCTGGGTGTATTTTTAATACCTAAGCAATATTCCTCCGCGATAATAAATCTTACCTAAATTTTAATCTAGAATTAAACGAATTAAGTGTTGTTGTTTACAAAGATCAACAGTAATACCTAAATTTAATAAAAATGTATTAATTTTGTATTATTTACAGTTGTTTTGTCCACATTTTTAAATTTATGCATGGTCTAGCGATTACACCCTTTCTAACCATCTAACAATGCAATAAACAGAGACGCAATTGTACTGTAATCGTCGGATGCGTAGATATGTTTAAAAAAGTGCTTTTTCTCTTGGTGATTCAGGTATACGAAAAATTTGACATTTACAGTTTTAGTGTACAACTGATTTGTCAAAAATTATGTAGGTTTTAAATATTAGTGCAACTGCAACGTTAGAATTTTGTAGTTTGCGATGTTTTTGGTTATGAAATTACTGTGTGTGGCATTTATGCACATGTTCTGGTGGATGAGAAACTGAAATGCTACGATTGTAAGTTTAATTTATTTTTATCGCATGTGATGTTATTGTGTGTTTATGCTAATATGATTGAAAATTGCATGTTCTTGGAAGTAGTATTTTGTCCTATAATTTTATATTCTATTTAATGCATAATTACATTCACCATATATTGTTGTAACTCACTCATTTAGATGTACCTATTGTCAAAAAATGTAAATTGACGTTTTGTAGATAAGTACACCCTCTTTATTCATAATTAGTATAATCTTTGAATGTAAGTAGTTATAGCTGAATTAGTTTCGTCGCGTACGAAATTTTAACACAAAACTGGTTTTGTACTATTGATAATTACGAATATATTTTTCGTTAAAATTCTAACCATGAAATTATCATTACATAATATAGAACATTTTGGTTTTCGTTTGATTACAAATCTAACCTGGAAAATATTTGATCTTTTACTTAATAAGTATATTATTATAAACATAATTATTGATCACATAAAACATACTTAATACAATAAAATGGACGAGACTCTGTGTCAAAAAGTAACACTTTCTTTTAAGAAGAAAAATGTAGCACAAGAAATTGTTTTTGCCAAAAAGTTTTACCATTCTGCTTCTGCCCTTAAATTTATCTAGCATAATTGAATTTTACCACAGAATGGTCCTATACACAATGTATTTGCTGCCCTACTTAATATTTTGTTTATCTGACATTAAGTTACTGTTAAGGCTTTGCTTATGGAATGTCTACAAAGTATCATCATTTTACATTACAATCAGATACGGGCAAGCAAATAAAAATATGCCCCAGATATCCACCTGTAACATACCTACATACGTTTTGCTTGCAAGCGCGCGTTACCTACGTTTCTCTTTTTTTATTTTGAGAGGAGCCAAACAGTCTTCTCTTTATTTACGTTCACGCAATAAATAACGGAGTTCCCCCTTTGACGGACGCGATCGGAATATTGAACCCGGCAGTTTCTGGCAGTAGGCCAAGCGACGCGACATTGCACCTAGCCAACCTTGATCGTCCGGTCAAGCACCGCACCCACGTACTCGTACGACACGCGAAATCGCACGCACCGCCTTCTAGACGGATCGGCCGGTCGCGTTTCTAGGAAACGCTCCGGCAGTTTTGACACGACGATAATTCGAAAAACAAGTGCGTATCGAAAGCGTTTTTATAACAAATCGAACAATCGAATCGTGCAGAATGTAAATATATGTGGGTGGAGAAGAATGCGATTTTTATTTTTATGCATCTTACGTGTGATCGCTTTTCTTATTATTTCATACGTAAACATGCATACATAATGCTTTTATGTATATTTACACACAAAAGAATTATTAATTGTATGGCTATGTATGTACATATTTATAAAGAGTATTTGCTTCAGAAAAACTAAAACTTTCGAAACTATCCTTTGTTTATTTACATTTGTACGTATGTAAATAGTAACTACAATAAAGTTACAGAAATGACTTAATGTGTTTGAAGAATGCTCAATTCTTGAACTTAAATTTAATGTTTACAGAGACATACATATCTCATCACTAGACATTGATATGACAAAATATCCTGTGGTACCTTTTTAAAAGAGGATTTTCATTTTACATCTAATGAAAGACATGTATTGGCAGAGAAGTTTCATTCATTCAAACCAGTATGTGTGCTTTAAAATCAAAGAAAAACAGTGAATTTTTTTCTGTGAAACAAATAAATATTCGTTTAAAATATCTATTTTTTAATGCATAGAAATTGCTTTGTAACAAATAAATATCTATATGTTTTGGAAAGAAATATCTGTATCTATATAGGTAATGTTGATTTGTGACTGTAATGATTGTAGTACTAAACAATTCTTGGGATTGCAGTCAGTGGGCAAAATAAAAGAGTAGTCTTTTTTTATACCAAGCTTTCGATCTTTATTTAAGATCTTCTTCAGGGCTGCATAAAAAAATTGAAAAACGGTAACAATAAATTTAAAAAGGATTTTCTTTTAATAAAATACTTACTAATTAGTTGACATTAGTTGAAGGTAGCATCTCCAAAATATATTGGAAATAAATATTTTGGAGATGCTACCTTCAACTAATGTCAACTAATTAGTAAGTATTTTATTAAAAGAAAATCCTTTTTAAATTTATTGTTACCGGTTTTCAATTTCTTTATGCAGCCCTGAAGAAGATCTTAAATAAAGATCGAAAGCTTGGTATAAAAAAAAGACTACTCTTTTATTTTGCCCACTGACTGCAATCCCAAGAATTGTTTAGTACTGTATCTATATATATGTATAAATTAAAAATGTTTTGTTTTTTGGTATAAACATATAAATAATCGTTTCTGTGGGTACGGTTGAGTAACTTCATTTATCCTTGCTATGTTTCCCGTATTTTAAATTTGAGTTTTAATATAGAGAATGTCTCAAAAGTAAAAAAATATTAATTTTATAATTTTAGAATATTCTAATGTTGTGGCTTATATATTTACTTATTTATTTCTAGAATTATTTGGTTGCTGTGACAGGTTTGTTGTGCATCAAATGTTTGTTTTTAATAACATCGATAGAGATAAATAATATATTTTCATCGGTTTTTTTTTTGGCAGTAATACAGTTTTTAAGTTATTAAAATTTTTTCTGTGGAACCTACTGTCGGACAACATTAAATTTTATTTTTGAGATTTTTAATAGCTATGTATTCTAATATAATTAAAAGAAAAACATTTTTACCTAACCTTAGGTTTGTTCGTTGGTATTACACCAATTACACCGGTGCACATTGTCTCTTTCTCAGATGCATAAAGAGTAAATCTTTTATCCTGTTTTAAGTAGGAGTCAGTGTGGAAAGTGTAGCACCAGCGAACAAACCTCTTATGTTAGTGCTGTGAGGTTTTTGATATGCCTATTTTTAACTACGTTTAGGTTTTATCTTTTGACATTACAATTTTTTATATTTTAATTTTATTCATGCACGAAGTATTGCACTACTCAATTTATACATTTTCTTTTAATGTTTTGTAACCCATTTGTATCTATTTATACATTTTTGTTACTTGGTTTCATTTATCAATACTTCTTGATGAATAAATAATTTAAGCCTGTTTATTTTTATATTAGATATTATTGTTAAAATTGTTTGTAGCTTGATAAAGATAAGGGAAGTGCCGAAGCGTCACAATAAAAGAATTAAAAAATAGACAGAGCCCATGCCTAATATTTATCCGTTTTATTTTGATTTTTCCATTTAAATTCTGCTAGAGTATTAACTTTAACTAATAAAAAATACTTACTTATTGCTAATGAATAAAATTCTATTAGTTTAAAGCAATATGCAGATAAACGCTATTAGAGTTTGGGGCCAAAATTTCATGAGATTTAATACAGGGGTTCCGAGTCACATTTTATTCACACCACTCTTACCTTTCGTATTAGCCACGCCCTCTTGCCGTCTCGTGATTGGTTGATGAGGGTGTCGGTTTTGAAGAGCGCGAAATTTGAATATTTGCAGTAGGACCCCATGAATTCAGCTCCTGGAGGAGCTTAAATGTTTCCAGGAACTGCTTATTGGCACAATTTAAGCTATTCCAAAACTGTTATAACAGTTGTTTAAATTGTCCAGGAACTGCTTAAGCTTTTCCCGGAACTTTTTAAGCTGTTCCAGGAACTGTAGCAACAGGAACAGCTGTTCCTCTTCGTTGGGCCCCACGCAAACATTCAAATTTTGCGCGCTTAATAACCGACGCTCTCTTCAATCAATCAGAAGACGCGAAGTGGGCGTGGCTAAGGTGAAAGGTAGGAGTGCTGGGGATAAATTGTGTTTTAAATCTTATAGGTCAGTGTTGGGTAAGATAGAGAAAGCGATTAAATTTCTACAACGACTAGATATACTTATTCGTGTTTATTTGCGTCATGAGCGGGGAGTAGTGTTGGCCAGCGTTTTTCCGAGAACCGACAAAACACGAGTATGTTTAATCGCTGTAGAAATTTAATTGCTTCCCCTAACTTGCCCAACACTGATTTGGCTCCGAACTGTCATAGCGTATCTATTTGCCTTCCCCCTCGTTGAAACGATCAAGGAAGTATTTTTACCCACTTACAGAACAAAATACTCCTATTAAGAAGCCATTGCAATTATCATTTTATTGTAAACTTTTTTCTTCATCTATCAAAGGTTAGTATGTGAAAATAATAAACAAAGTAATTTGTGATTATGTTGTACAGTCTAGATCAAGTTTTAAAAGAAGTATTGTTCTTATGGACTATATGCGTCCCTTTCAATTTCATACTCGTTTATATGTATCTATCTTTTTCTATCATGGGGATTGTTGCCAGATTATTTGGTGGCTATCGGTCAGAGATAATATAGCTGTTGGTAATCATTTACTGTACCTGTCATTTGTTAATTTCGATTATTCTGTATCTCTTGAATTTACCCCAGTTTTTTTCGATTACGTATTTATTTTAAACAGATCAGTTTTTATAAAAAAGCCACTATCGCCGTCGTTTGTATTATCTGTTGTAAGTCCCTATAATAAAACAGCTGTTATAATCACATGTAATACAAAGGTGATGTATTCGTAGAATTGGAGTATGGAATCTTACAGGCGAAGTGTATTCGTCGAAGGAAAAGCAAGTGATCCTAAATTCCTTTTTACATATATTGCAAAAAATATGAATGTTTCTAAGGCCGTGGAGGAAACAAGTAAAGCGCTTGGTTGTGGTAAAAGAATGGTGTATTCTGTTCGCAATGAAAAAGAAAACCATCCAGTGGCAAAGCTTACAAACGAAGATAAATTGAAACAACAATTTTCGTTTGAAAGTATATGATGAACACATTCAGACACTTGTTAGATGTAAAGTTCATAGCTTTTTTGTAAGAAATATTCCGCCTGCGATGGCCATGATACTAACTGCAGTAAATAGCGAAGAAGGTTAACCCGATTTTTCGAAAAGTACACTCTACAGGTTCTTACTTGACATTGGTTTTACATTCGAGAAAAATGGAAAGAAAGTAATGTTGATAGACCGTGATGATATTATAAGATGGCGACATGATTGTTTACGTGCTATTAGGAGGTATTGTAATCAAGGGAGAAACATTGTTTTTACTGACGAATCGTGGGTAAATACTGGACACTTTGTAACAAAAGCATGGACTGATAGCACAGTAAGTACGTCTAGGCAAGCATTTCTGCAAGACTTAAGTATTGGTCTAAGAGCACCAAAAAGTCGTGTCAACGTTATGCCTTAATTCATGCTGGTAACGAGAAAGGTTTTGTTCTGGGTGCTGAATATAATTTCTTATGTAAAAAAAAACTCTTGATGTTCACGATGAAGTGTGTGCGGAAATATATGAGGATTGGTTTTTCAACTATCTATTGCCTAATTTTACCTGCTCATTCCGTCATCATAGTCTTGACAATGCACTCTACCATAGCCGGATATTAGAAAAAATACCTACCACGAGCTGGAAAAAGGAACAGTGGTTGACACAGAAAAATATTTTTGTCGAGGAAGGCTTATTGAAACGCGACTTACTTGAAATTGTAGCACAACAAAAAAGCAAGTACAATAAATATGTAATCGATGAACGTGCTGCTCAACTGGAGTATATCTACCATTTTAAGATTGCCGCCATACCACTGCACTTTAAACCCCATTGAAATGGTATGGGCGAAGGTTAAAGCTTATATCAGGCACAATAATTCGGAATTTAAAGTGCAAAATATGCCTCTGCTTATTTAGCAAGGATATGAAAATGTTTCTGTAGAGAATTGGCAAAAATATGTTAAACATGTTATCAAAGTTATAATAACTAGTTATGTAATGTAGTATTTAGCAAAATGGTTTTAATTTTACCCATTTGAGTTGAGGAAGGTATGTGGCGGTTGGATGAAATGCAAAATGAACCGAAAGAATTTATTATTAATTTAACATCGACCTCATCGTCATCTTCCTATTGGTCTTCCGACATTAGTTAATCGTGTTGTTATGATTATAGAAATGATTTTTAATTTGTTGTGATCATACCTCTGTAAATATTTGTAAATATATTACAACATGTATGTAATATCTATGTATGTTTTCCCGAAAATAAATACAAAACCATAAAATAAAACATTCTATTTATGTTGTGTATTTTGATGTGGTATAAACAATAATACAATCAACATTCTATGAATTTTTATGTTAATGGGACCTAACCAATAAATACAAACGGCAAACAAAACTCACTGAATTGACATTTATTAAGCGTCAACCTGAAATTCGTCAAGTTATTCAGAGCGACAACATACGAAAAATTAAGTACTTCAATAGATTTGGCATCGGTGGGTACTATCTCCATAAGAGTAATACTTCCTTCTCAACGTGAACCAGACTATAGGATATAATTATTTTTTATTTAGCAAGTTCTCCCCATGCTCTACTCGTCTATTATATCAACTAAATATTATCCAAAGAAGCTTGTGAAGAAGATTCTTAGGCAATCCCTTTAATTAGCAAACGAACATATAGATGGCAGCATAATAAACTCATAATAATAGCTAGTAGGTTTCGTATAGATTCTTGAAAAGGAATAGATTCAATCACTTCAGCTAGGAAATCGCATTGAAAAATTCTTTCAATTTATTTTATACCTAATTGATTATTGTCAAAAAACAATGTCGGTGTTCTTTTAGTCAAGTCAAATCTTTATATTTAATCCCATTATTTCTTTAACAAATTTAAATTTGAATATTAAAGGAAATACATTCTTTTACAATAAAATTGATTATTTATTGCAATAAACAAATTCTTTGTAAAGCAGGTATTGAAGCAAATACTTCTTTCTTTCCATAAAATATTTTTTAACTATCATTACTTTGAGGTAAGCTGTATATTGCTTTTAATGAAGAAAACCTTTCTATTAACGTAGACTTGCTTTTACCCATTTCCTTGATGAATGAAATGTGCGTGCTGAACTGGTACTACGTATATGTAGGGAATTGAGAAAACCTTTCATCTCGTTTTACGTATCAATATAATATATAGATAGCCTTGATCTTTTCAGCCGTTGGCACAATGTTACAATCATAGCACGATTCTCCTTTGTTCTCTATGTCGAAGGTAGGTTACCTACCTCAGAGGTTTTAAAATCCCCAAAGAACTTCCTCATCACTTATGCTACCTCGCGTGCCGATCCAATAATCCTTGTGCGCGTTATTTTATTGTCTTGTAACTGTCATTCACGTACCAATAGTAAACTTGTCAGCATTAAAACGTTTTCGTGTTACCCAACACGAGTTCGCTGCTAAAAATTATCGTACATCGTATAGATATGCCATAAATGCGACACAGATAGATTGATGAGTATATATACATATATATATAACGGTATACACCGTCTTTTTAATCGTTATTATGCCTCCATTAGGGCCTGTCGCTCGTTAGGTCAAAATTAATGGCGGAAAACACAAAGTGGAAATCGCCATCTCGATATGGCGAGTGAAAGCGGGGGATTATCAAAGTTGTCGTTCCTCTTTCTTTCTTTCTAAGCGCCCAACCGGGTTTAATTGATGAATAAATTGGCCAGGCACACATTGATATGCCCGCTTATACTCAACGAGACCGAAACCACAAGTACACAGGCCAATTATGTTACTCCATAACAGGAAGGTGAAAATGTTGTGCGCGTTGGGTTTGTTATGAAATGCGTTATGGTCAATGGGGTAATGGAGCCATGTTTGCATGCGTTAATGTATAATACGATTTGTAAGTGTGATGTGTAGTGGACGCGGCTGCGAGGTCATCGCTTTTGTAATTTTCGCAACAGTCCGTATCTTTGCATCGTATTATACCTGCTTTTCCTAAGAGTATTTGTTTAGAAAGCATACATATATATTTGTAGGTACCTACTATAATTAAGCTTGTAAATGCGGTGCATTCTGGTACATCGCGCAGTGGTCAAAATATTTAAATCTAATCTATTTCAAAATAACAAAAAAAAGGATATAAAATTAATAAAATGTCCCAGTAAACAGTTACACGATTTCCAGGTGGTGTGGAAGATCTCTGCGTCTGGCAAGTCCTTCAAGGGCATTTTCCTTAAGGAAGTAAAGCTGATCAATTGAAAAACACCTACGGTTCGAAATGAAATATGGGAATATGAATATTAAACAGATTTATAGCAGATTTTGACAGATTAAAGCTGAATTGATTTCAGTTCGATTCTATTTTTTTTTACAGTGTATTTATTCTGCTTAAATTATGTATTTGTAATTCAAGTTCATTAATACGTCAACGAGAAAACAGAGAAAATCGCTGGAATTCGGTTTCATCTAAAATTAACGTGTATGCAAGGTTGCATAGCCACTTACAGTTAATATTTTGAAATTGTTAAATAAATGTATTAATATGTATTATAAATTTTTAAAAGTATTTTTTTATGATGTACACACATCTCTGTTTTATAAACAATGTAAGACGATTCCATAATTTTGCAATATTTATTTCAATTAAGTTTCATAGTTCCATTTGCTCACATCGACATCCTCATATGTTAAATATCCAATATTCCCTTCACATCAGTGAATTTAACTTTTTCGAGTCAGTTACACTCTGCCGAAGGCAATCGCAATCGATGTCTGTTAGAAAATTTGAATTCGAATGTATTCACCAGCCAACCTCCGCGGGGGACGGTCGTGTCTCGAGTAATTTTTATTTATTTTAACGGCTTTTTGATGAAATCCTATTTATTCCAAATTCCAACTTAAAATCATGGTTATTTTAAAACAAATTTAATTATATTACATTTTACCCACAATTTACCTACATAACTGTTGAGTAATTTGTCTCCAATAACGATTTTCCGAAAAATGTTCCGTTCCTGAGCCATTCTCTCGTAATTGAAGTACGAGGTCCCCATTCGATGTCCTGACCAGACCTGACCACTCTGATGCTTGCCGATTTCTCCCTCCAAAAGTATTCTGCACCCATATCAACCTAAAAATAAACGTATTATTTTAATTTTTGTCTAAATTCTAATGTACTTTTAAGAAATTTTACTTCAATGAAATTTTATTTTAATATGTTCGACAAATTTTTGAGGTAGAAAATTTTGTATAGAGCCGTCAACCATTTTGCGACAACTGATCTAAAATTTGTGGCAGTTTTAATACATACTCACTCCACGAATTTAATACCCAGTAATTTTTGCTATCAAATGTTGCATATGCTGATTACTATCGACATTTAAGCATATAGGTACAAAGTTTAGAAAAACGCGGAAATTTTGAAATTTAAAATTAAACGTATTTATATTTCTGTGATGAAATTATATTGCAAAACTTGGAATTACTAATTAAAAACATATTTGTTACTGAATTAGGGAACTCGAGATACGTACCTGAGATAGGTCTTTTCTTATTTACTTTATTTTACACAGTTTTACTTTTAGAACCTTCTATAAAATAAAATCTGATTTGTTTTGACTTCTTTACATTACAAAGTCGTATTCGTCAAACATTGATACTTGATGTGTAAGTCACTTTCACACAATTTCACTTAAATTAAGTACTTTAACATTGAATATTCGACAGTTGAACAACAGTCCTCCATAGCGTCATCGGCTATACTAAAGATAAAGGGGAGGAAGCAATGGAAACGTTAAAATTTTGACAAAATTACAAATATCTCAAAAGCGATTAGCTTTAGCAATAGGAGATGTTAATATAAACCCATCACAAATGATACAATCAATATACTGGATCCATAAAAATTGCATCATTCCATTTAAAATAAGAAAGTTGATATCGACACCCTGTATACTAAAAGTGCTACTAGGCTGAAAATATTTTCTTTAAATAGATTATAATCGGCCATGACTACTCTGCAAACTTCAAAATCAAATTCCTTTCAGAAGTTCGAGATATTGTAATGACCCAGTGCGGTAGGACATCCTGTGTATGTTGTTTATTAAAATAAATGCTACGACCCTTACATCAACGCAAGCAGAAAAAAATGCAATTTTAGAATATATTTATCATAGCCAACTATGGTTTTCATTAAAAAGAAATAGATTTTGGTTTTTAACTCAAAAATGCCAAGCAAAATTAAAAATTTAGGACGTCACTGCATTAAACTCCCGAAAAACAATTTTCAACATATTACAAATAAGAGTTGCAACACTGAACAGATTTTGGTGAATTTATATTTTTTGCGAATACCTAGTACTCCATGCATTTTCTTAAATCGATTAGGGTTATAAAGACGCAAATGCTTCTGCATTTAACACAATGCGTATCTCTATATGTTTTTGAGATTCCCATGTAAATAATGAAAAGAAAAATCACCCTGTATAACAAAAACGAAGATGGATATGCAGTTATATACTTTACAATTTGTTAATCATTAGATGCTAATATTCAAAGCGCATATTTTATATTTTTAATTGTTTTTTCTCACTTCTTTTTGCTTTATTTTACGGTAATGAAAGTTAGGTGTCGGACAGTATCTTTTATTCATATTTGTGTTGACGTACGGAAGATAGACCTAAAAAAGCAAAAGTAATTTTTGCATAAATATGAAATAGATATATTGAGTTTCTCACATATTGCGTGCTGTAGCAAAACACATGTTATAGAAAATAGATTTGATTAATGGTAATTGGGTTAAGATAAACAAATTAATATGGCATCTGTGGGTACAACACCGCATTATAAATTAGGACATGCGAATACTTTATTATATTGGTCTGCATACATGCTGTTTTAAGTGGAACGGTTCATAGGCCATTACTGATTTATTGTTGATAAACATCAGATACATCTTAAGGTATATACCGAGGGGTAAAAAGGTAACTTAAGGTACTTATCAGTTGTTAAAGACCTATTTATTGTATAGAGAAGTGCCTTGAACGAAAAAAACACTGAATTTTGTCGTTCTGAATTAACAGTATCAGAAATGATCAAATGATTAAGAGGAAGGGAAAAAATTGATATTGAAAATGTTAAAGAGGCATGGAACAAATAGAAAAAAACAAAATGCTGGAAGGAAAATTATAAATATATAATTATAATACCAATATGTAAAAAAGGCCAGCAAACCCATTGTGAAAATTATATAGCAATATGTTTGGCATAAACAATCTGCAAATTACATGCAAGGATTTTAGAATTAAATATATTAAATTTTGATACTTCCCTCTTTTTCTAAAACTACAGTGGCGTACCCCACTTAGAGCGTGCGTTTCTGTAAAAAAGTCTCTCGCCATAGGATCCGAAACCTCGCTAGATTAAAAGGGAAATAAATGACGACCGAACGGGGAAAAATCGTCGCGCGGGATTATTTTAGTTTATCGATAAAAGTACGGATAAAACAAGAAATTTGCTGAAATTTCCATCGAAGCGAATCTCTCTAACGCCGGCCGCTGTGAACCCTGCATTAGAAGTTAGAAGCGCGAACGGCGAGATGGCGTAATCCTTCGCTACTCACTTTTATTCGACTTTTATTCGTTCCTTTCACAGGGTTTAACCCTGGTCATGGTAGAAATATAATAGGTATCCCTAAGCAGGATGAAGCAAGCGGGACAAAGATGAGAACAATTTATAATGAAAAATGGAATAAAAGAAGGCGATAGCTTAAGACCGCTACTATTTTGATTACGTATGGGTAAGTTTGTTAAGCAAATTAAAACATAAACGGAACATTTAAATTCCTTCATTGGTTACAGAAATTTAGAACCAGTAAAAATAAGCAGCCTTCTATACGCAGACGATGCGTAATAAGTAATAGCCATTTCGAAAAATAAAACGCAGAAACTGGTTAATATATGGACGAAAGAGAACTTAATAATCCAAGATAACAGATGTAACAAGGACATTAAATAATGTAAAAACAAGATACTGGAAAAGGTATCAAAAACATATGAGTACCTCAGGAGTATAGTGACGAAGGCGGAAATAACAAATAGAGCGAACAAATTATTAAAAATATACTACGCACTAAATCAGGCAATACTGGAAGACAAACATAGATATGGGAGTTAAGGTGAAAATACACAATGCTGTAACATTACCAGTAATAACGTATGCCTGTGAAAATTGGACACTAGGAAAGATGGACGATTCCAGGATTAACGCAGTTGAGATCTAAGAACATCTAAGAAGAATAGCTGGAAGAACAAAACTGAATAAATTTAAAAATGAAGACATCAAAGAAATAACAAAACAAAAACCGATCATTGAAAAAATAAAAAGGAAACAATTAGAATGGTATGGACATGTGACGAGAATGAAGTTTGAAGAAGTGTAACCAGACAAAGGAGAGGGTGATCCAGGAGAAGATGAATAGATCGTGTACAGGAAATAGAAAGAGGAAAGGGGGAGATGTTGGAAGAAATGCGATTAATGACTAGAAATAGAAGAGAATGGAAGAAGTGAATACAGCAGGAACCGGGCTCCACACCCAACACCTAAAATAGGCGTTTGCGGGAAATGAAGAAGAAGAATTAACGGTATGTAATTGTTAATTAGACCATTATCTCAAGAATTTACTAGCAAAACTGTTGGCGATATTTGAAAGTAGTGATGGTCTGCTTTTAATTCGTTAGCACTTTTATGGCTTAATATGGGACGAAATTTATTAGACGCTAAAAAATATAACTCATTCGTAGGATTGCAAAAAAGCTATTCATTTTCTCCGGAATATAATGGCTTCCATCTATGAAGTAATGAATTATTGGAACTTATACTTCCAAAGCAGGCGCAACAATTTATGATAATAGATATATACACGCCTTAAACAAGTGAATAATGAAAAAGTTTTGTAGACAGTGGGTTCATACAAACACAGATACATATGCATATGCATTACCTGTACAAACATTGAATGGGGTTAAGTCATTTAACTTTAACAGATAATCCTTATCATTACATCTTAAAAACAGTTTTTTTGTTGCGTCCGAAGTTAGAATATTTACTATATTTATAGGTTAAAATGTGTAACTATAATGTGCTAATTTACTAAAACATCTGGCAAATTTTAAACAAACATTTTGAATAATCAACGTTAGACGGAGAACAATTTTATGACATTTCATCTTACATAATGAAATGCCTGTACTGCTGCATGATGAATAGCGTTCATTCGAAGAAGACTGCACCTACATATGATTCTAGATAGCGCATCAGAAGCCAAGCATTACAAAACCCACTATTTAATTGCATATTGTGATACCTCTTTACATAAAGCATTAGTAAATTGTATATTTGTCGATCATTTCTGTTTATCTAATCCAATTTCTCTTTTTATATTTCACCCAATTATCAAAGAATTTTTGTCACTAAAAGTCCCGTGAGAAATCCGCTCATTATGTTATATCTACTAAATTTAAATTAGAAATTCCTGTTACGCTATAGCAATAACAGATATAAAGAATATGCCGTTAAGACTATAATACTGAAAATTTTTACGTAAGCTAATTAGAGCTTGCACGTGTTTCTGAGTATGTTATACTATTAAATCTTTTTTCTGCGGCGGTAATAAAGTGCTCGTAAACTTTGCGTGATGATGATGCACATGTATGTACCGCAAGATGCAGCAAACACGCCGACTTTTAGCACGAATGCAACTCAGATCTCTAATAACTTTAATTACGTTTACAATCAGCGCACTTCCTTCGCTCTATGGCATGTGGATGTGTGTAAATGTCTAGGATAAAGTGGATAAGAATCTGCACATTTGTGAATTAATCTTAAATTTAGATGTAATGCATAAAAAAGTAGTTGCAGTGGATAGCTCTCTCATTGATAAGATCTCAAGGTCTATTAATTGCACAGGAATACATAGTTTTTGACCGAAATATACAATAGCAATTTTTATCGCTGATTCCAAATCTGGAGCCTATCTTTTCCTAAGACGTCATGAATTGAATGAAATGACAATTATTAACTATTTTCGATAAGAAACCAAGGCGAGAAAGAGGAAAACGATATACGCGTGAAAAGGGTTTCCTAATTTTTCGAAAAAGATCTGTAGCAATTTGCTTACAGTTTTTTTTACTTTTGCGGCTACCGAAAACAAAAATGAAAATATCGCCGAAATGAAAGTGCCCTGGTGTAGTTTATTTAATTGGAATTTAATGCATAAGAGACAAACAAAATATGAAAATTTTAAATGCTTCCCCAAAACCACTGCACGCCAGTTGCCCATCACCACATTGGCGGTTAATTCGCAAAAATCACGGACCAGCATATGCAATGTGTGAACATCTTGTGATAACAGTTCCTATGATAGTTTCTTCACGTGAATTTTTTTTTTCAAATTCGGTTTTAAAATTACTTTAAATTTAGGTAACTGTAATTTTCCAAATTGTAATAAAGTTTTTCCTAAGAGATATTAATATTTTTCTCAGTAATATTAGTTGCTCAAAAGAGCTGAGCATAAAGCTTCTCACGAAAGTTGCTCAAAAACGCTCCTGAGCAAAAAAAAGTTCCAAAAAGGTCCTGAGTAAAACGCCACACGCTCAAAAAAGGTCCTTGTGAAAATTGATCAAAAACGCTGAGCAAGAAGCTCCACACGAAAGTTGCTCCTAAGCAAAAGGCTCCATACGAACGTTGCTAAAAAAAGCTGGTGAGTAAAACGCTCCTCACTAAATTCGCTCAAAAAAACTCTTAAGAAAAACGCTCCTCACGAAAGTTGATAAAAAAGCTCCTGGGTAGAGCTTCACACGAAAGTTGTTCAAAAAAGCTCCTGAGCAACAGGCTTCACGCGAGAAGTGATTAAAAAAGCTCCTGAGCTATGGGCTTCCTGCGAAAGTTGCTCAATAATAAAGCTTCTGAGCAAAAACCTCCACGCGGAAGATGCTCAGTAAAGCTATAGAGCAAAAAGCCTCACGCGAGAGATTCGAAAAAGCTCCACACGAGAGATGCTCAATAATAAAACTTCTGGGCGAAAACCTCCACGCGAGAGAAGCTCAAAAAAAACTCCCGAACGATGCTCAAAAAAAACTCCCGAGCGATGCTCAAATAAAACTCCCGAGCGAGAAGTTTCACACGAAAGTTGCTCAATAAAACTCCGGATTAAAAACTCCTAATGAGAGGTGCTCAAAAAGCTCATGAAAAAAATAGGCTCCCCACGAAAGTTGCTCAAAAATCCCATAAGCAAAATAGGCTCCCCACGAAAGTTGCTGAAAAAAGCTCTTGAACACAAAGCTACCCACGAGAGATGTTCCAAATAGCTCCCGGACAAAAAGCTTTAGACTAAAATTATTCAATAGAGCTCTAGAACAAAACACTCCATACGAGAGATGCTCAATAATAAAGCTTCTGGGCGAAAACCTCCACGCGAGAGATGCTCAAAAAAAAACTCCCGAGCGAGAGGTTTCACACGAAAGTTGCTCAATAAAACTCCAGATTAAAAAACTCCTAATGAGAAGTGCTCAAAAAGCTCATGAACAAAATAGGCTCCCCACGAAAGTTGCTCAAAAAGCCCATAAGCAAAATAGGCCCCCCACGAAAGTTGCTGAAAAAAGCTCTTGAATACAAAGCTACCCACGAGGAATGCTCCAAATAGCTCCCGGACAAAAAGCACCAGATTAAAATTATTCAATAAAGCTCTAGAACAAAACACTCCACGCGGGAGATACTCAAAAAAAGCTCCATACGAAAGTTGCTCAAAGAAGCTCCGCACAAGAGATGCTCAAAAAAAACTTCTAAGCAAAAAACTCCACACAAGAGATGTTCAAAAAGCTGCTGAGCAAAGATCTCCCACGAAAGTTGCTCAATAAAGCTCTTGAATAAAACGCTCCACACGAGAGATCCTCTAAAAAGTTCGCGAGCAAAAGACTCTACATGAAAGTCGCTCAATAAAGCTCCAGCGCAGGCAGCTCCTCACGAGATGCTCAAAAAAGTTTCACACGAGAATTGCACAAATAGCTCCTGAGCAAAGAGCTCCACACGAGAGTTGTTCAAAAAAGCTCATGAACAAGAAGCTCCACACGAAAGTAAGTATAAAATATAAGCGCAACTGTTATTTTTTTTCGAAATGCGAGATGCCATAACGGTAAACGTGTATCTATTATTATAAATTGTACAACTGATTGATGCCCAAGTCGTTGCATGTTTGGACAAAGCGCTTTTATAATGATCGTTTCAATATTCTTCGTACAATCTGCCGTACAACTTGTGGTACGACAAAACCCACCGTCTGCGTCTGTAGGCCGTTTAAGTAACTGTTAAGAGAAAAGCATTGCAGATACTTCTTATCATTATGACGTTATGAAAGACATATTTCACAAAATAAAACAGGCGAGCTACTACGTAATAAATCAGCTTCCTTCCTGCACGTTTTATAGGTAATAGGTATACGCTTCGCTGCTTTTGACGCCTGTCATTCAAGCGCAATCTCCAACGGCCGCGCCACGATAAGAAGAAGAGAAACACCGACCGGCCGATTCGATATATGTACCTATACGTCTTCGTCCGCGATTTATCGCCGACAATCTGTTAAATAGGGGGATAATCATCTGCCTACTTTGACGTTCGTTCATTGCATTCAATCGGGCAATATATTTTCGAGACAGCCTTACACTCTCCGCAGCTCCAACGCTCACTGGTCCGAGAAAGGGACATCGACGCCGCGCAGATTTAGATTATAATGCGACGGTAAATTAGCGTAAGCGGATGCGGTGGGTCGGGCAATATCTCTGCGAGCGTCAGGAATTCGTATTAGCATCGGCCGTTCCCTCAGGCAAAATTGCGGGAATAACTGTGTTAAAATGAGAATAAAAGGAGAAGGATTAACCAAACAGTACTTAATAGCAACGTGCATTTTCATTTAAATTATTAAGTCCGAATAAAAGAAAATTTATTTGGTAAAAAAAAAAATTTCTCAACAGAAAAAATCTTTTTAACTTTGTCCAACGTTTTACCAATTTGTTTATCCCTGCAGTTGTTTGTTCAATGATTTCGTCGTTGGAGCTACATCTCTTTTCGCCGAGCCATTGCTTTAGGTTTAGAAATAGAAAAGGGCTAAATCTGGAGAATGTGGCGGATGAGGTTAGGTTTAGGACTGATGTTCATAATGTCTCTACGAGGTTTCGAGGTAAAATTTCTCCACCTTCACACAACACTTCTCTTTATGAAAGATCTTTCTCCTTTCAAATTTATTTCTTAACCAATAAATTAACTTCTACTTCTTTATTACTTCCACCTATGACTTTCAAAAAAGTTATGAGAGATATTCTATTTTGGCGACAGCGTTGTTAGGGCATGCAGTTTTTAAATGTTAATTAGCACTTTCTTTATTTTATTATTATTATTATTATTATTATTATTTATTATTATTATTTTTTGTTTGATAATATCTCAAAATTTCAAAATGTAGTCAGTAATAGTTAATTTTTAGGCTTTTTATTTTATTAATATAGTTATTTACATTGTTCAAACCACATTTTACGTGATTGTATTTTATATGTACACTAATGTATCTTTCATATTTCCTCTTCACCGAATACTTAATTTTAGGCATTTAATTACCTTATGTTTTTCTTTATAACACAAGGTTAAGTGTAAGAGCAGTTTTACTGAACTTCGCCTTGCGATTGTAGTTATGTTTTTCATGCTGTGTAATTGTTATTTTGGATTCTCTCCTAACTACAATAAAGGCATTATTATTATTATTATTATTATTATTATTATTATTATTATTATTATTATTTATGAGGTAGCAGTTCGTAGCCCAATTCATGGATTTTTGCCATGGCGACTACACACATGTGCATTGTCCTGATTAAGGAGGATTTCTTGGCCCAATGCAGACATGTTTTTTTCAAATCGTCGTTTAATCGGTCCAATAAGTTGACATCATTTAAGTATTCCCTTTTGGAGGTAATAGGTCAAAACTAGTTAGAGACTGCAAACAATCCCTCAATGCACTGGCACGAGGCTACACGGTGTCTCTGATTTGGGTGCCGGGACATGAGGATATAAAGGGCAATGTAATAGCCGATGAACTAGCTAAGGAGGGCTCTAAAAGACACTTCATGGGTCCAGAGCCCGTGTGTGGGATTACTAAGGATTCCGCAAGAAGGGAGATCTGGACCTGGTTAGATAAAGAAAGTACAAAGACATGGAGGTCGACTGAAGGTTAACTCCATACCAAAACGCTGATAGGGGATGGCGATGGTAGTTTCTCTGATAACCTACTCAGGCGCAGTAAGAAGGAAGTTAAAACCATTACTGGGTTAGTAACTGGACACTGTCCCCTGAAAAAGCATCTATACAACACAGGCCGGGTAAGCGAACCGTGGTGTAGAAGATGCGAACTTCAGGAGGAAACGAGTTTACATGTAATCTGCGCATGTCAGGAACTGAATGTACTTAGGCAGAAGTATTTCGGGAGAGATCTATTGGAGCCCTCGAAGGTTCTCAAGTTTCCACTGGGCAAGATACTGGGCTTTATAGAGAACACCAAGCTGCTCGAGTGGAAATAAGAGAATTAATAGGGATGGTACAATGAGCACCTAGCTCAAGTGCCCGGACATTAAGTGCCCACCCTAACTTTAATGAATGAAATGAATGAAGGTAATAAATGTCAATTATGCCGCGTGCATCCCAGCAAACTGTCACCATGACCTTGCTGCTATCAGAGTAATCAAAATTATTCTAAGGACATGGAAACTCAGCAGAAATACATTCCTATTATGTACATACCGAATTTAACAGATCATTTTAAGAAAATTGTTAAAAATACCAATATTAGACTAGCGTACACTTCTGCAATTTCTTGCAATAGCATATTTACTAATTTAAAAACCAAAATTCCAGTCCAACAGCAACATGACATTGTACCTATATGCAGTTCAGTGAAATGAGTGCTGACATTACTACTTCTGTTGGACAAACCACCCAAAGATAGCGAGAACGTGCGATTTAACACAAAATCGATACAAGAGTAAACCCCAAAAAATCTGCGCTAGCAACACACTTACTCAGAGAAGGATACACAGTTAATTTCGAAAGAGTCAAAATTTATACAATATCTTTTAATGCTTATATTGAAAACTTATATTTTTATTGACTTGACCAACTGCAAGGTGGCGCAAAATAAAGTCTCCTATGGGAAGCTACTATAATTTTGGTTTCAGTAGACATACTGCTGTGGACGAACACCTTGTTTTCGCTAGAGTTTTTTTCAGTTTTTTTAAGTTCAGATGTAGATGTTTACTTCGATTTGCCTTTGTCAATGTTTCGAGCAAATTTTCTCAGAAATTAATTTTATTTTTAAATAAGATTTTGTTAATGATTTAATTGTTTAATTTATTTATTTAAATGTTCAGTTGTTTAAATTAATTTCACTCTTTAATATGTTCAGCATTTGCTCATGTTGTTCAATGTTTATTCTAGTAGTTTTCTTCGATGTTTTGATGCGGCTGCGCTAGATGTTAGCGCGTGTGTAGAATTTTATATGTATGCGACTGTTTAACATTGTAAGAACTAGTTCCTAGATAGACGAGCGCGTAAGTAGATGTAATTCTTAGTTGTTTGCTGCCATTTTGTTTATTCTTATGATTTTGAGATTTGTTTCGCGTTTATTGATTTATTTCGTCCATCAAGGAACTCGCTTGATAATAATTGTTATTATATTGTTGTGCACACAATTTAGATATAAGATCATTTATTATTTCGTGCAGGAAGATAGATTATAATTTTAAGAGTAAATTTTTCCGTTTTCTAGTTTTGCTGATTTGTATTTAATTTTTAATCACCTCGGGTTGGGTGAATAGAAGCTTTGTGCTTGTATGTAAGTTCTTCTATGTAAATTTACTTGTTTTGTCCACGTTTAATTTAGTTTGTTTTAATTTTTGAAACCACGTGGATTGGTTGTTATTAAAAGGATTATCTTCTTGAACAAATGTGTTTTTGCTTTGTTAGAGGATTTAGCATTGTCCTTTTGTAATTTAGAGCCTAATACAGTTTTTGATTTCGACCAGGAGCTTTTGTCCACGGTTTTTTTTTTCTGCAATTTGTATTTAATGTTTTTTTTTCTTTTTCTTATATAATAAAATTTTCTGATTCTTATTTAACGTCATTCAAAATTCTGTTCTTTTGTTTTTGTTTAAACCTTTTCAATTTTTGGAGTATTAAAGAAAGTCAGATTTCTTTCACCCACAATTTACTTTTCGTGATTAGTTTTAATTCGCGAGGGTACCTCTGAGTTTAATTGTTCTTTTGCGCCCTTTTACATTTTTATCCGTTGAGCTAGTTAATTTAATTTTTCCATTTTTAATATTCATTTTGTATTTTCTTTGGTACTTTCAGTACACAGCAATACGTCAGGACAAGTAGGAAATTTATTATCAATCGGTATACACAGGGTTCTGCCAACAGACTTCGAAAAACAAATGCATTATTGTAATGCTCTGGTGAACCTTGAAACCAAAATTCCTGATTTTTTGAATAAAATTATAACGAGCGACGAAGCCTATTTTTGCCTGAATGGAGGTGTGAATAAGCAAAACCACCGATTGTGGGGTAGTGTGAACCCACAAATTATTCATCAGCAACTGCTACATACTCCAAAAGTTACACTATGGTGTGGCGTTAGTGCTGGAAAGATAATTGAGCCTTTTTTTTAATGGTAAATGGTGATCGTTACAGAATGATTGCAACATTTCTTGGCTCCAAAAATAGGAGACCTTGAACTGGAGAATGTGTGGTCATCAACAGGATGGTGCCACAGCGCACACAACTCGAGAAACGATGGCTATTTTGGGAAGAATGTTTCCGGGGCATCTCATTTCCAAAAACGGCGATATGGCATATCCGCTAAGATCCCCTGGTTTAACTGTGCCCGACTCTTGGTTATGAGGTTATCTCAAAAATCGGGTTTTTGTAACTCATCCTAAAACCCTGGAGTATTAAAAGCTAATATTTGGGAAGAAATTGCGAGTATACCACCTGAGATGTTGGAAAATGCTCTAAGGAGAGCTCATTACTACATTAACGCTAGAGGTAGTCATTTAATGGATTTTTTTGGAAATTTTTAAGATTTAAATAAACATTTCTGGTTCACAATATGAGTTTTTATTAATTAACTTCACTTCTATACACACAAAAAAAAATAGAATTTAAATTTTGCGCCACTTTGTATAGTTGATGAATAGGAACATGGTAATCTTCACTTGATTTGTCCATAGAAATATTTATCTGCAATGTCTATTTCAATTACATACATACATATCAGCCTAATGAAAAACCATTCACATTCAGGATCTCACAAATTATGAACACATGCTTGGAACATCTATATGAAAATTACACATCAAAGGAAGCGTATTCAGAGTTGAGATCTCTGAACTTTCAGCATTAACTAAATGGGACCCGTTGAAACGTCCTTTCTTTCATACCGAACCCCGAACTGCCGCTGTGTTTACGAGCATTTTGATATAGACGCTCGAAAACATATCCTGCATGTGTGCGATCTCATTAACATGCATTTTCTCGCAGCGGAGCGGTACGAACCGTCATTTTTTTGTAGTACACACTACGTAACACGGGAGGATAACTACAGAAACGTGAGCGACGCAAACTATACCGTTACGAGTGTTTAATTAAAAACCGTAATACGTTCCACGCAGCGGCACGTTTGAATGTTTCCTAGCCTAGATCATGTCTGGCGTATGGGCGGCCTTTGTAGGGCACACGTCTCTTAGCTTACGTGATCGCAGTGCCAGATAGACCATCTGAACGGAACTGTTGACGGTGTTATCTGTGACAGCGCGACGACGCTGTCGATGGTTCTGCCACCACCTTCAAGAAGCGATCGCTTTTTGTCGAGGCGGAAAAGACTTCAGTAGCGAGATATGAAGATTGTCTAATCCTTTCACCTTTTTAATGGTCTTGTTACTGGATAGTAAGCAGCCCGCGCTCCGTGGAAAAGGTATGGCAGAGATTATTAGCGTGCTTGTTATTTCCGAAGAGACGTCAATTATTTTAAAGGAATTGAGAGAAGTCCACAGCGTTAACAATTGAGGAAACCAGATTCTGTTGTGATACCAGTCGACAGCTGCTATTTACATGTAGACATACCAAGTGGACACAGGCGATAGAGCAAATAAAGAACCATAGACTGCCTACCTTGTTTTCCGTTTGTTAGACCGAAAAATAAGAGGATTATTCTACACTCGCGAGCCACCAAATCGACTCAGCTATAAAACGCGCATACAGATATATTTCTTTCAAAAAGGACACAAGTCATTCATGAAAAATACATAGCATTGTAAAGCCTGAAATTTTAGCTTTAAGTTGACACCATTGACATGAAAATCAACTCAGTCTTTTTTGAAATAATCGCATTTAAGTAAAAGTGTTGGCAATGTGGGAATTTATAAAAAATAACTATGGCTCTTTATTTTCTAAATAAAACAAAAAAATGTACAAATGAGAAACAAAATTTATTTAATCGATACACCGTGTTACCGCTTCTACCTCTGATAATAACTTGTAATCGATTTGTGATCGATTTAATCAACCGCTGCACATACTCTTGAGGAATTCTGCCCCACTCCTCTAGCAACGCCGTTTTAAGGTCGTTAGTATTCGCAGGAACTGGATTTCTAGCCCGGACCTTCCGTTTACGTTTGTCCCGAAAGTGCTTAATGGGATTCAAGTCTGGATTGATCGCTGGCCAGTCCATCGTCCGTACAGAGACTTCGTTTAGGAACTGGTACGCAAAGTATGATGCCTCTCTCAGATGAGGCGGTTCGCTTGATTCATCTAAGTTGCATGGTTTACTCTTAACTAGTTCATTGTCATTGAAGATCTACTGAAGCCGCCGACGCGAACAAGTTGACTCCGTGTGAAAGGGTTCAGGCGGTTCCCAATCATTTGCTACATCAGTATGTTCCTTGACAACCGCCCGTTCAATTAGTGGAATCAACTAGTTGCCTCGTCTGCGGACCTTAAGGCGCGTTCTCACGAGTCAAGTTTAGTTGACCGATTTTAATTGATCAATAAAAGTTGAACAATACTTGAATAAAGTTAAGTTCACACATATCAATAGAAACTGATCGACCGTATCAGTTTTAAAATGACGTCGTATGAGGTTGTGCGTGAATGTGCACAAATGATTACAGTTTTGTTAAAGGAAAAGCTAAGAGGAATGCTATGTGATATGAATAAAAAGTTATAGGAAATCATCTCTATTTTCATATTTATCGATACGGTGGTTCCAAAGACAATCATGCTTATGATTAGTTTTATTTCATCGTAACACTTTCAGATCCCTTCAGGCTCATTCTCTTATTTTATTATAGATAATTTTCTCTAATATTTTAAATTAGAAAACACAAAAGCACGTGTACCGCAGCCAGTTATAAGTATACTATACAGTCGACACAAGTTGACTGTCTAGTTCACACGCTTCAAGACAAGTTTCAACTCGAAAGCAGTTCGTTGTGATTCATCACTTGAACGACAAGAGTTTGACTGGATCAAACTTTTCTTGATCAACTACAAAGTTTTAATCTGAATGTCGTTCTCACCGAGGCCAAGTACAGAGATCTAAGAGAGACAAATTGGCAAGGATACGTAACATCCGTCAGGGAGTCTCTCTTACGTATAGTTAGGTTAAAACTAGTGGCAAACCAAATGGTGGCAGCATACATGGAAAACTGCCTCGAAAGAGCAAGAGGTCATAAGGTGTGGTGGAATAGGAACTAAAACCCGAGGTTCGTAGACTGTTCAACAAAGGTAAATTCAGCGATTACAGCTGAAATATAAAAGATAAATTGACGCAGTACAATAAAAAAATCCGTAACGCAAAAAGAGATTCATGGAGAAAGTTCTGCGAGTAGTTGAATGAAACTCCCACATGTTCACGAATTCATAAAGTTCTAGCCATGGATGGTAGTGCTGCGGCCGAAGTTGACTTCATCGAAAAACTAATGGAACTTGCACAAGCACTCTTAAAGAGAGCATTGAAGAACTGTTAAACCTTTATTTTCCGTCCACAAAAATCCTGACGGGTGCTCGTGAGTCGATCGTAGCAGGTCGAGTGCCAGTCAGGCCAAAACGAAAAGACTGGAAGTCACAGAAATCACGAGACCCATGAGAATCAAGTGGACGTTAAGCAGATTTTCGCTTTTTAAATTTCCAGGCGGGATTGGAATATTCTCCGCTTTACTTCAGAAGGGGATAGAGGTAATGATGCCACATCTCTTTAAAATCTCAGAGCATATATCGCCTGGGGTATGTTCCAAATGCATGGCAGAAGCTAAGGGTAGTAAGTTACCTAAGATAGGTAAAGTATCCGATCAAACGTCGAACTTATACAGACCAATAAGCTTATCCTCATTTATTCATCATTCATTATTAAGTTAGGGTGGGCACCTAAAGTCCAGGGACTTGAGCTAGGTGCTCATTGTACCATCCCTATTAAATCTCTTATTTCCACTCGAGCAGCTTGGTGTTCTCTATAAAGTCCAGTATCTTGCCCAGTGGAGGTCTGGTATTTCTCAGCTAACAACCGATGATAGCAGCTTGAACGGTGAGATAAACCCCTATTCGCAAATCTCTCTCAAGCTTATCCTCCTTTCTACTTAAAGCTCTCAAAGGTTGGTGGATAGGTACATAAGACAATCCATGATCATTTCTGCGTCTGGTATGGTGCACAAAGATACAGGAGCAAATTGCTCTGAATCTGGTAAAATACAGAAACTTGAGTGTTTAGGAATAAAAAGAGTAAGGCAACAGCATTGGATTGCCATCCAGATCTCCTTCCTCACCATTTGGCGATAATGGAGGAGGCAAGAATGGGCCATCTCAGATTGCAAGCACTACCAAGTGGCAGATATGCAGGATTGAAATGCATTTTCCATCATGTTGAAGACAACCTTTTTGGAATGAGATCAAATCACATGATTTCGACATATCTCTTTAATAAAAATTTCGTGGTGGAAATTACTGACCAGATAAGCTGGAATCAATCCAACTACGTACAGAAACAGGTTCGGGAAAATAATTTACAGACAAGAAACCGAGAAAATTGACATCAACACTAGAGATGCCAATTGCAAACTGTGTAATGGGATGACAGAGAACGCATACCATATTCTGTGTGAATGCTAGGCTCTGGATGAAAGGCAATTTTTGGCAAACCAAAAATGAACCGAGAGCATTACTTCGATGAAACAGCCAGAGAGAGACCTGTGTGAATTACTACAGGGCACTAGGATATCGGAATTCCTGATATAATTTAATGGGTAATGTAAGTAGCCTAATAATAGATAGCTTGAGCTTTGCAACATGCAACAAGTTCCTGGTGTTTTTCCTGGTGGTGCAATTTTGTATTGCATAGATTATATAGTAGATCCGTGAATGAAATGAATCTGTGGCCGTTTTCTATTCTAAAACGCTCTGTACATTTTTTATAATCCCAAGCTTGATATCTAAGGTATCTGTTTTCTTTTTTATTCTGCCAACATTCCAGAAATTTTATCCGAAACTTTTAATATACCGCTATAATAATAATAATAGTAATAATAATAATAATAATATCATTTATTGGCATTATACAAATTATACCTATTTACATATTAAACTCATATATGGCAAAAAGGCTAAGCCATGGTAAGATGTTCTTCCTTTAACCTCCAATCACTTATAACGTTCAGATTTTCACATTTTAATGTTGGCCAAACGTTTAATTTATGCAATTATTGTCATCCAATTTATACTTAATTTCATTTTTCGAAGACCCAAGCAATTTTAAACCAAAAGCAGACCAAAGGTAAGGTTCTTGTCACTTTGACTTTTTAGATGATATAATTTTATAATAATAATAATAATAATAATAATAATAATAATAATAAGTGGTTTATTGACAACAGAGAATACATTTTCAAAACATAACAAAATGTTATAAGAACAACTCTTAATAGTATATGCAAGAGACATATAGAAAAGAAATAGACAAAGTCCTAATCGTTCACTCTCTGATGCCAAACGGCTCGAGATCAGCGACTTACTCGAAGTAGCTGGTCTACCTCTCAAGCCTGCAAGGGTGAAATAAAAGTGAAATAACGCCAAACGAAGCTACCAAAACCACAACTAACTATAAATAATATATATGAATACAACAAAATTATACAGTAATAACAAATATGAGGGTATCTATATAGAATTCAGATTAATTATAGCCATACGATTCACAATAATATTTTCGTAGTCGACAGGCGAAGGAACTCGGAAGCGACAAACGCAGATCAGATGGGACACCGTTATATAAACGGACGATATGGTAAGAAAAAGACCTTTTGAACATTTCGAGGTGGTGCCGGGGCGGTGTGAGCAGTCCTCTAAATCTAATATTTATTGTATGAACGTCCGCTCTGAAAGTAATCTTTCGATAGAGATAACTAGGCTTCTTGTGAGTAATGAATTTGAAATAAAACACAGTTGCATGAAAATCAGCCCTGCGAGACATGTTGAACCAATTAGCTAGTTTAAATGTATAGGAAATATGGTCATAGCGACGAAGGCTATAAATAAAACGCAGGCATGAGTTCTGCACTCGCTGTATTCTCAATCTATCAGAACTGCCAAGACGGAAAATATACATTAATACAAAAGTTAAAATGCGACAACACAAGTGTCTCACATAAGAGCTTCCTCAAATTTATATCCAAGCAGTCCCTACCGCCAAACAGAACCCTCAAACAGCAAAATGCACGTCTTATAAGGCAAGAAACATGTTCTTTAAACCGAAGCTTGGAATCCATGAGCAACCCCAGATTCCTGGCATGCTCTGAGATGGTTAGTGCCTCGCTGTTAACAAAAACTCGTATTTGGTCAATAACTTTAGATTTAGTTTTAGCCCTGCCAAAGACCAGGACGCTAGATTTTTTGGAATTAAGACGCAGCGAGTGCCGTAAAGATTCGTCAGCAATTCGTGCCAGATCATCATTAATATTTTGAACAGCAGTCGCGACGGCATTAGGAGGAAACGAGTAATACAACTGCGTATCGTCAGCATACATATGATATTTGCAGTATACTAAGCATTTAATAATATTAGCAGAATATATAGAATAAAGTAACGGTCCTAGAATGCTACCCTGTGGCACACCCGATACGATTGCCGATGTCCCAGACATTCGACCACCTACAATAATATTTCCCATTAAAATTGCAATGCTATTAAACTTCCGGTTTTAGCTCTCTAGCCCCAGGAAATCCGTAACAATCAGCGAGTGGCAACAATAACAATAACATACAAGTAGTAATAACCAATCGCACTTTCTCGTTTGATGGTAAACGGCGCCACGATCGCAAGCAACTGGGTCGCGCTCTTCGACTCCGCTCCAAAGGTATACCCATGCATCGAAGCTGGGCTAAATTATAGTAGTGGTAGTTGTGGTAACACACCTGCCGAAGACAGGTAGATCAAGAGCGCTGCTCTGTCAGTGCGCCGGACACGACCTGAAAGAACGTATCGGGCGAGTTCTCGTTTTTAGATCAGATCGAGCACGTTCGATTGCCTAGAGTTGTTTAGCACTACTAGTAATAATACGTAACATCGTTCTTTGTAGCAAAAATGTAATTGTATCGTGACGATTTAATTCTGATTTGAATATAAGGAAACGTTTAGTTAATTAGATATTTCTGACGTTGGTTTTCTTATCAATTCTTTTTTGTTATAAGGAAATATGTTGGCAAATACCAGAGAACTGCTTTTTAGACCATCAAAGAACTTTTAGTGTTCGATTTTAGCACACTTGCAATGCGTTAACTCGCATATCTACTAATTCTTATTTGTGTTTTGTGTCAAAAACGCGGTGAAAATGTGCAGCAAGGGCAATTGAACGAAATTATGGATAAAATACACATGGTATGTTTCCATTTTGCTTATACTCATGCTTTTTCTTTTTGTTTTTCTTACTTTAAATGAAATATTTAAAAAAAAATTTCCGATGAAATAATTGCCCATAATAATATGTAATGAATTTGCTTTAAAGCAGATATCCTGAGATTATCCAAAAATAAAGTAAATTTAAGAAAAATTGTTTTTCTTAAATCGATTCTCAAGAAGACAAAAGAACAAAACAACTTGATGCTTCTCTCTACTTGATTAAACAATCTTTATATCCCAATAACCGAATCTAGTCAAACATACGTTTGATACTTAATCCTCTAACAATAGAAATATTGCTTTGATTCTTATTTAGTAATAGTGTAATAATTCGAAGAAAATGAAAAAATGTTTTTCGTGTAAAAAAAATTATAGGCATTTAAAGATAGGAGTTTATGAGAACAATTTATTTTTAAAGGAGTTTTTTTTTTTAATATTAGCGAATTATATTTGCTGGGATTTTTTAAAATATTTATATATATACAGGGTGGGTCACTACATTCACTTCGGTTTATATAAAAAAAGTGGTAACATATTTTCAATTTTTTTGGTTAAAAATTATACAGGTTCAGAAGGACTACATTTCAAAATTATTTTGAAGGATATAGTCAAAATTATTTTGAAGGATATAGGGTGACTCAAAGAAAAATTACACACCAAAGTTGTGAAAAATTAAATGGAACACCCTGTATATTATGACATATTTTGATAGTACAGACTAAATAAAAGCAAATTGGTGTTAGCTTTCTTATATCTAACTTAACTCGTTTACGAGATAATTAACTATTCTTCAAAATGTAGACCAAAATTTAAGAGGCACGCCTGTCATGCATATTTAAGCTAGATATTTTAAACTATATTCATTTTTTAACTAAAGCATTACACTTGATAGTAAAATAAAATTAATGCAAAAAAATTATACAGGGTGAACAAAAACATACCTTTAATTTTCGCTATCTTTAAAGGCAAGTAACTTTATTATTTTAACCCTCTATTGCATTATGTACCCAAACAGGAACGCACTAAAAATTGTTATAGAATGTGGCGACATCTTCCGGATTTCGAAGTTTTGTAAAAGCCCGTTAAGATACAAATAAATAAATATTATCAACATTAAAGTTTTTCCTTTTTCTATATCCATTTTTCAACATAAATTTCTTTGGATTTTTTTTACAATTTTGTCATAATTTATGCAATAGAGGGTTAAATAGAACAGCCTGTATTTATTACCTTATTTAGATTCTAATTTTAACGGTCTTTAAGATTGTATTAATGCTTCTTATATACCTATCTGTTATAGGTTCTTAGTAATTTAGAATTTTCTATTTCAAATATTAATTCCTATTAATTCTTTTTTCAAAAGTAGGCTTAGACAAAAGTATCGCTATTATTCATTATACACAAAAGTCATTTGACAATAACAGAACTGCGCGAACTTGCGCATCACTGTTGCTCGTAGTTATTTAAAAAGCATTTTAATTATTTACAATGAGAAAATTACCCTCAAGTAGAAAGGATTGATATGATTTTAATAATTGGAGAGTGTGAAGAAAATTGTTTGCTAGCATAAAGGATTTATGTGCAACATCTGTTACTGTTGTTTGTAAAAATAATAAAAATGTAACGTTCAGAATTTAAACTACTTCTAAAGAAAAAAGGTCCCACTAATTTAGAATTAAAAACACCGCAGCACATCAATTAGCCCGATCGCTGATAACATTAAATACTTCAGCCCTCACACTGTTATTGCACGCACCGAAGGTATTTATGTAGGTTTCGAAATTACAAAACTCAGTAGAAATAAATAACCAGTACTATTAGCTAATGATAAGAATAGTTATTAAGCAAAAACATTTAAACAATAACTAATAGTAATGAACAACTTGTTAGGTACACATATCGTACTGTTTCTTATAAGTAAGGTAGCCCTTGAAATTAGAAACAACAATATAATGTAGTAAACTATTTTAATTTTCTGGTAAGTGAGTAATTATTACTATTTTTATTTTACCTAGTGTTTATTATTTGTTGTTCTCTAATTTCAAAATCTACTTTAATACCTTCGGTGGGCGCATATAGTGTTACCACTGTTGGACTAACGGTTTCCACTTTTCTGCATTAAGAAAACAAACAAAAAATATTATAATTTTCAATAAAAATAATGTTTGCTAGGTGGTTTAGAATGAAAATGTTTGTGAAATTTTATTTATTAGTACTATATACAGTCCCTTGCAGCAACAATTGTCATACCGAAAACGTAGTTTTCAGTTTTCGCTCTGTTAATTATACCAAAGTTGTGAAAAATTAAATGGAACACCCTGTATATTATGACATATTTTGATAGTACAGACTAAATAAAAGCAAATTGGTGTTAGCTTTCTTATATCTAACTCAACTCGTTTACGAGATAATTAACTATTCTTCAAAATGTAGACCAAAATTTAGAGGCACGCCTGTCATGCATATTTAAGCTAGATATTTTAAACTATATTCATTTTTTAACTAAAGCATTACACTTGATAGTAAAATAAAATTAATGCAAAAAAATTATACAGGGTGAACAAAAACATACCTTTAATTTTCGCTATCTTTAAAGGCAAGTAACTTTATTATTTTAACCCTCTATTGCATTATGTACCCAAACAGGAACGCACTAAAAATTGTTATAGAATGTGGCGACATCTTCCGGATTTCGAAGTTTTGTAAAAGCCCGTTAAGATACAAATAAATAAATATTATCAACATTAAAGTTTTTCCTTTTTCTATATCCATTTTTCAACATAAATTTCTTTGGATTTTTTTTTACAATTTTGTCATAATTTATGCAATAGAGGGTTAAATAGAACAGCCTGTATTTATTACCTTATTTAGATTCTAATTTTAACGGTCTTTAAGATTGTATTAATGCTTCTTATATACCTATCTGTTATAGGTTCTTAGTAATTTAGAATTTTCTATTTCAAATATTAATTCCTATTAATTCTTTTTTCAAAAGTAGGCTTAGACAAAAGTATCGCTATTATTCATTATACACAAAAGTCATTTGACAATAACAGAACTGCGCGAACTTGCGCATCACTGTTGCTCGTAGTTATTTAAAAAGCATTTTAATTATTTACAATGAGAAAATTACCCTCAAGTAGAAAGGATTGATATGATTTTAATAATTGGAGAGTGTGAAGAAAATTGTTTGCTAGCATAAAGGATTTATGTGCAACATCTGTTACTGTTGTTTGTAAAAATAATAACAAAAATGTAACGTTCAGAATTTAAACTACTTCTAAAGAAAAAAGGTCCCACTAATTTAGAATTAAAAACACCGCAGCACATCAATTAGCCCGATCGCTGATAACATTAAATACTTCAGCCCTCACACTGTTATTGCACGCACCGAAGGTATTTATGTAGGTTTCGAAATTACAAAACTCAGTAGAAATAAATAACCAGTACTATTAGCTAATGATAAGAATAGTTATTAAGCAAAAACATTTAAACAATAACTAATAGTAATGAACAACTTGTTAGGTACACATATCGTACTGTTTCTTATAAGTAAGGTAGCCCTTGAAATTAGAAACAACAATATAATGTAGTAAACTATTTTAATTTTCTGGTAAGTGAGTAATTATTACTATTTTTATTTTACCTAGTGTTTATTATTTGTTGTTCTCTAATTTCAAAATCTACTTTAATACCTTCGGTGGGCGCATATAGTGTTACCACTGTTGGACTAACGGTTTCCACTTTTCTGCATTAAGAAAACAAACAAAAAATATTATAATTTTCAATAAAAATAATGTTTGCTAGGTGGTTTAGAATGAAAATGTTTGTGAAATTTTATTTATTAGTACTATATACAGTCCCTTGCAGCAACAATTGTCATACCGAAAACGTAGTTTTCAGTTTTCGCTCTGTTAATTATGCAAAAATTGACAAAATTGTTTGAGCATCGACGAGATTTAGAAATATTACTGCTGTTACAAACGAAACAAATGGAAATATGTAATTGAATTAAACAATATTTGGAAAAATTGTATATTTACACTTTTTTTTTAAATATTTTCACAAAAAATTACACAGCCTCAGAATTGAATTCTAAGCAACTTTTTCAAATAACTTTTTTGGATATCATGTCGTCTCACCTCACCTCACTTTTTGGAAATTCATGGCATATTTTTTTAAATTTACCGCCATACTAGTGGTCACGTGACGTATGTCAAAATAATTTTTGGGGTTTCTATTCATCCCCCCCAAAAAAAATGGAATATTTTAATAATAAAAAAAAATTCCCATGTGTTACAATATTTATGCCGGTCACTGTATAATTTTGTTTGTTTGTTTTTTTTTTTGTAGCAATTGATAAAGGTAGTTAAGCTCTACCGAAATGTTTTGTACAATGACATAAGTTATTAATTACAAACCGTATAAATACAAATAATTCTCCACTAAGAAAAAAATTACTTTGGGCTAAATAAAGAAATATACATTTACATCTACTATTAGCACCCAGTAAAAGGATATATGTTTTACTTCCTAAATAAAATCTATATGCATGCATAATGTATGTCAAATGAAACGAACGCTTTAAATCAATCTAATGCGCCCACATTTCACTCGAAAATATCGGCGCGTTTGTGCGGGCGATTCTTTTTCAGCGTAACGGGAAAATATCTACGGAGAAAGCTCGGCTATTTTTACAACCTGCGACAACACAACTTACGCATATACGTGCGATCGTAAACACACGCGCGTATCGTCCACAGTATCCTGCATCGGCATAGCTTAGATGCAAGGAAGAGGAATTAATGTAGAAAACGCGTGTACATTTATTATAATCCCAATAGCACTTCTTACTCTGCCACTCTACGTTGTTAGTGCATTTTCTGGCCTTAGATGTTGGCTTCCGCAATTATGCAATAAACATGGACGACGACAGATTAGTTTTATAACATCCGCAAAGTGTGTTATGTACGGCCTGAGTTGCCCGGCGCACGCTAAAGAATCACTTTGATGCCGTGGAGATATTAAACTCGCTCCGGTTTTCTTGATTCAAAATGAGCGTAGTAAGGAAATTGCGTAAATTATAAAATTGAAGGATTAGAGATTTGTATTAAATATTCATATAAAAAGTTTAATGGCATTGGTTATTGTCACAGTTATTGACGATGTCTTTGATGATACTTATTATATATCCCATTTCAATGGGAACTAGTTACTAACTCTTGACCTGTTGTGATTTATATAAAATGCCGAAACCCGTCAATTGTCGCATCAAGGAGGACCACTTTTGATGATGGTCCGGACGATTTAAAATCATTCCTGGGACGCAATATCTCCCACCTTTAAATTTGAATTATAGGTCTTATGATTACTCATTGAAAAGGTTGTTTAATTCTCTTTACGGCAACATGTATCAAAAAGCCATTTTTTAAAATTACTATGCAAAAAAGGCATAAATTTGCAACCTATGTAATAAAACACGATTAGAATGAATTGGTTTGGATTTTACTTTATTAAATGCTCGAAATGATGACCATTAACCTAAATATTATACAATCAAATGCTCTCCAGACATTTCGCAACATTTCTGGATTTATTCGTTGGCATTCTTAGACAATTTTTTGGCGTAACTCTGGTAAGGAAACTGAACGCGTGGCAATCACTTTAGACTTAGGTATGCCCAGAGAAAAAATCAAGTGGTGTAAGATTCGGGGATCACGCAGGCTCTTCCATAGGTCCCTTCGACCAACCCAACGATCGCGAAGGTGATGATCCAGAAATTGTCGTACTCCGGCGGTGTAATGTGGAGGCTTGAGTATCTTGCTGAGATACTCATTCTCCAATAAATCTGAATCTTGTTCCAATTTTTCTATGATGGGAAGATTGATTACAGTAAAATCTCTCTTAAACGGACACTCTCATAGACGGACCTTCCGCTTGAGTGGACACCTCAACCTTCTTGGAACCGCCAAAGTGCCTATGTTTTTTTTTAATAAAATATGTTCTCTTACACGAACACTCTATTAACCGGATGTGGCCGAAAGATTTAAAATCGGAGAGTCAAGGAGCTGCAATGATAAAAAGCAGAGGTGTAACAATGGATTTATGGCTTTCTAGTGCTAGTAAAAAATCAAAGAAAATTTTGCACAAAAAAAGAAGTTAGTCAGATAAATTATGCCGGCACAATTTGCAGTAAGAGTGTCTCTGTGTCTGGAACTTTATTGTACGTGAAATAAAATGTGTGCACTGTAAGTACAGTGCACACATGATTGATGATGATTTTATAAATAAGGAAAGTGAAAATACAGTGGATGAAAATGAAGCAATTAGCTCTGACACTGAAACACAGATCGAAAATAGCAAAAGCAGCATAAAGGATTATGCTAATGCATTAAGAGTAATTGGAGAACTAAAACAATTTAGCACAGAAGACTGGAATTTAGATTCATTTTGTTTACTTCAAAAATAAAATAAAAAAAGACAAATATACGACAGAAATTTTTAAAATAATTACGTTATTATTATTATTATTATTATTATTATGTTTTTATAATGCTTTCAGAATATTTTTATTTATTTGAGAATTTATTGAGAATTTTCCTTTTCCATTATATAAAAAAGTACATTAAATGAAATACCTTGTTTAGTTTTATCATCATTATCTATTGTTAGTGTTCATTAGGTTTTATATATATATACTCATACTTTATTTCTTTAATCTCTAACCTAGACATCTCTCTTAACCGTACAAATAATCCGGAAAGAACGGTGTCCGTCTTAGAGAGATTTTACTGTATACCGTCCAGCATGTTGATATACATTTGACCATTTCTTCAAGGCTTGTCAATGAATAGAGGTTCTATGAGATGATCGCCAATCATATCAGCCCATACATTTAGTTTCTGTGGCCGTTGTGCATGTATTTCCCACGTCAAATAAGGGTTAGTGTCACTTCAATATCTGCAATTATGACGATCCACCAGTAGCCAACTATATTTATTTCATATTTCAGCAATATTTAGAAAATATTAAATCTTTCTATAATAATATTTATATTAACATAATGTGTATAAAATATATTAGGAATACGTTTTACAAATATATATGTTACGTAGCATTAATTATATGTTATTGCAAATGATTTCTCAATATATTTTTCTTAACTCTATATTTTTGTAAATATTTATTTCATATACAAAAATAAAGGTTTAATTTTTGCTTTTGAATCAAATAAATATTTCTTTGCTCGTATTTAAAAGAACCATTTCTTTTAGTCAACACACATCTCTTTCATTGAAAAATACCATTTTCAATTGAAAGAAATATGTATTAACTGAAGAAAAGGGTTCTTTTAAATATAAGAAATATTTCTTTGATTTAAAGAAATCTTTTTATCTGTGTAGGACTAATAATATAGAACGGGTAAAATACGCATACATATTAAGTAGGTACCTATTTAAAATGAGAGTTTAAAGATTAAATTAGATAATATATATTTAAAATTATGATTTAGTTAGTATCTAAGTTGAGCGCTGTAACTTCTATCAATATATCGCGTTTACGTAAAAGGTGATTATATTACGTACGAGTTAAAATAATTGCAGCAAAGTAACTGCTATATGCATCCATTCATACCACATCAAAAGCAATAATATAATTTATAATCCAGAACGATATAATAGTACTTCTACTTTATCTAACTTTAGAATTCATTTTTTATTTTTTGATTTTAATTATTTATTTTATTTTCCATATTATATTTTTTGGTGCATTATTGATTATTAACTCGTATGGTGAGTGTGAAGAAACAAGGTATTTCCTTTTAGACACCTCCAAGTATGTTATTCGTCATCTTTTTACTTTCCGGGAAAGTTTCATATGGCTTTTTGTTATCGATGTTATACATTGCAATAACCAAGATATATAGGTTACTGTTTACAAATAATTTTAGTTAATTCTGGCAAATTAAATAGTTTTGTATTTCATAAAAAAATCTAAATTTTCATATAAATAACATTTTTACAATATTTTAAAAATATCAACTTACATTGATTAAAATATGGAGTAAATGTCAATGTATGTTTTATCTATATTTAGATAAAATATAATAAATATTCAAAAACCTCTCACGAAAATTTTTATGAAATATATTTTTAAAAATATCTCTGGTATATTTATGGTTGTAAGGGCATCTACTTCACCATTCAATGGGAAAAAATGATTCGTCCAAGTTTCGATTATTGTTGAGGTGCTCGGTCATTAATTCACAAAATTCCAATCTCCAGTACAAACTCATATTGAATCACATACAAAGAACTACAATTTTCGCAAAATTTTTGTTCGCAAAAAGCTTTAACGATATAGTATTACACACTAAGCCAATTTTAAATATGTTTTGAATATATTAGAAAATATAAACGTGTGTAGCTTTTGCTTTGCTCTAAACGGTTCAGAAAACAATTTATGCTTTAACAACTTCTTCAACGCTGCACAAACACTTCTACATATTATAATTAACGACCAAACGCTAACCATTTCACTTGTCACCTTTTAAACATTTCTATTTGGATCTTTCATCACATGTTAAACCGCCATTATTTTTGATCTTTCTAGCACCTATAAGAACTTAAACAATACCAATACAAACCATTTGCATTTTTATTTTCTTTATTATTCCAATTCCTGTATGTGAGTAGTTTGATTTTATTCGTTATTTAATTTAATTCATACAAGATTGTATTGAAGGCATTTTGTTTGTTTCTGCATCTATAGCATCAACTCTATATGGTACATACATTATATAATAATAGTCTTACCTAAATAATAATAATAATAATAATAATAATAATATATGCCTTTATTACACATAAAGGATTACAAACATAGAGGAACATTAAAAAAGAAAAGAAAAGAAAAAAAGAACGATGAATGAATAATAAACAAACAGTAATCCTTTGCGGTAAACGGCAGAAAGTCAGACGAACTGCACACAGGTGCAACGTTGCAATGTTTGAGAAATATGGCGCCACAGATAAGCAATGTTGTTATAAAAATGTTAATATCTAGATATCTTTTCATGCCCAATTTCACGTTAAAGTAATTATGTATATATGTTTTATATTCAGTCTTTTCCACAACTTTGTTATCAGCAGATACTTCGTGTATGGTAGATTAGGAGATATAACATGCATATAAAATTGCTTTATTTGCCAACATAATGGATATACATATTTACACCTATATTTAAGTGAGTGACCTTCCTACGACAAGAAAAAAACGATTTTCTGCACCTAGTTCACACAATAGTAGATAACAAATACCCAAACGGCTTTCGAAGAATTCCGAAACCTATTCTACAATTCAGGTAAATTCGCCATCATTGTTACGTTAAGTTTAACTGGAAATAACTTTCATTTCGGACGTTTTTAAAACGAAATCTTCGTAAAATAAACACCTCTAGCAAACTTCTAGTTTTAACAAACCAGCGCATTGCTTACCTTGGCTAATGTTATTTGTTCTTAATTAGAATTTGATGAGTAATGCGAAACTACTTTGTTTTTTTTTCCTTTGAATATATAGAAGAACACGAAAACACTTCCAGCCCTAATGTAATCGATTCCAATTCCATTAAGTCTTATTAGTAGCACATATTTTGCGTATGAATTAACGTATAGAAACTCCTACGACTGCTAGATGCTAATCATTAACACAAATAGTGGCAGTTTAGATTTCGACACCTGACATTTTGTTTAAGTGTTTGTATTACCGCATTGTTATGTGTTACTTTTACTTTGATTGTTAGCATAGCGCGTATGTGACTTGAAATATTTAAAATATTTGTGAATAAATACGAATAGTATTGAATAATTTTCGAACATTATTAAGTTCATAGAAGGGGGAATCTAAAGATTGTTTATGAATGCACAATGACTTACACTTATATGTTAGATTTTCCACGACCTTGTTAAAAAATAAGCTGTTTAAATTTGCTCTAAACATTAAACATATATAAAAACTAATTATTAATTACAGAAAAATTGAAACGATTTGATTGCATCTTTGTTTATTCAAAACTAGTCTTTAATTTAATGATTTTTACATATGGTACTTACATCACAGAGATCATTAGAGATTATTACTAATTGATAAAAGATGCTTTGGTATTATGTAAGTCAATATATCCAAACAAAAGAATTCCGATTTTTTAAAACCTAGCATAGTTGGTTTTCCAAAAATCTTGCAGAACATATTAACATCTTTCAATTGTGCTTCTTAGGAATATTAAGTTTAGCGGAAAACTACTTCTATACTAAAAGTATACTATAGATCACGCAGGCTTAGTTGCAGTTCAGAGCATATTATGCACTGAAAAATATTTTTTTACAGTTAATAAATATGAATGCATGTAATAAATTATTCTTTTAAATAGTAGCAAAGAAATATTTACTGGGCTCCGAGAAATAATATTTGAAATAAATAGTGATTTAGGTAGGAAATTTCTTCCTTATGAAAAAAATGTTACTTTGATTTGAAAATAATCGATATCAGTCGCAAAGTAAAATTTTTTTGTTATGAGTAGTAAAGCATAGTTGGTCGAAAAAATCTGCAATTTACGTTCAAATATTAATATTTATTTAAATGTAAGAAAAAAATTATTTGTAATTAATAAAGTATTTTATAATTTGTTTATTTTGCCAAAAAAGAAAACAATTTTATTAAGCATATTTTATGAAGATTTCTGGTATTGCCCACGGTATGGTCTCGTCCTCATAGTTTTTCCGTAAATATGAAATTACAGGTGTTAACAGATTGACCAAAGAACAATCAAAATCACTGCACGCCATTTGCCTGTTGCCCCTCCACATTGGCGGTTGATTCGCAAAGAGCGCCACCGTACATGCAATGGGGAAATTGTTTTGATAACAGTTTCTACGAAACATTTATCTGGCGAATAATAGATAAATATTTTAATAAGATAGCTAAATATTATAATAAGATAGATAAATATTATAATAACCGCGTCTGTCATGTAGAAATTTCAAGCAATTTCTGTACTAGTAGAATATTTGCTACTATAGGCCAGAAAACTTTGGTACTACATATTTAGAACATCTGAACATCATGACGTGATAATTTTAGTAATACAATTTTGATGCAAATCTACTACTATTTTGTCTGCAATGCAACTATGCCGGTTTTCTATGAAATAACTAGTTCCTTTAAGAAAACAGTCCTTGATATTACATATCCAAATAAATATTTTTTTTGTTGTACGTTCTGGATTGCTGGAATTATGATGTTTGAAATTAGAAAAAAAAAACAGGAAAAATGTGTTCAGTCTAATCTTTTAATTCATTATTATTAACACAACCGGTTTCGGCTCTAAGCCATCCGCAGGTATATTACGTCATTAGAATTCAAAACTAAGTCACTTATTATTAAAAAAAATTTACAATTTTTTCTTACTATTTTGTTATGTAATATTGTTTTTAATTTGTAAGAAAATTTCAATAATAAGTGACTTAGCTTTGAATTCTAATTGTGTAATACAACATAAGAAGACTTAGAGCCGAACCGCATGGGATAACACATTAATTCTTCCCTGGTTTTTTCCTAATACCGAACATCAAATATTTTTTTGCTGTTAAGGTAATTCATTTGAATAAAAGATATTATTTTAAAGAAATAGTTTGATCGCTTCAAAGAAAGCAGTAACGATTAATCCTAAGTTACTATATCTATTTCAAATAAAGTTTCTTTGTGTAAAATAAATTTTTCTCAAAGATATGTATATCTCTGCGTGAAAGACACACGAATGACACACCTTCTCTGTCAAGACGAACCTGCACGATGTATATAATAAACATTAAACATAAAACTACTTTTTTTTTGAGGGAGGAAAGTTGTACTTTTCCTCCCTAGGAAGGAAGTTTGTACTTTTCCTCTCTAGGGCGGAAAGTAAGTGACATTGACATGATGAAACTGTATATCTCATAATATGCGACATTATTGATAGATGACATTAGTACATTCGACCCAGTCTTAGTCCATTTATGAGATAATTGCTAAATTATTAGGTATTAAATTTCAATTAAACTATTATTAAACAGTTTTAAAACGACGCTAACTTGACAGTTCTCAAAAAATATTTGACATTAAGCCTACTATCTATCATGTCACTCACAGGTATGTCTTTATTATGTTTAGACATTTAGTTAAAATTGGACTGATTGGGAAAAAATAGTATTCAAACCACCTGAGGAAAGTGCTATTGCTGGCCTTGTGCAATATTAGCCCGCAGCCTGCAATAGAGCACTTTCCTTCCTTGGTTTGAAACATACTATTTCATGCCTTCAGAACTCATAATAATATTTGGACGTAGAGTAGAGGAAAAAAATTGAAATAACACTATTTAGAAAAATGGTAGAACAATAATCAATAGTCAATGACATGGCAACCACATTCTATCACTCACCACCCCACACATCACGTGACACAATATCAATGACAGTTGAGAGAGTGTTCGTAATTATTTTCTAATATTCTAATTTTTTTTAACTCCCCAACAAAGACGCAAAAATTACCTTGTTCCATTCTTTTCAACAAAAGAATTTCCAGAGCACTCTTTACGAATGATCTTATAAGTGACTTAGGAATTAACAATAAAAACTTTGAATGTTCTAGTTCCTAATTCTAATAATAGGCACAGGTATTTGTGAGGATAAATGGGGCTATTGAAAGTGATATGAAATAATCATAATAACCTTTATTGGCCTTGAGATCTACACAGATTTTGTCAATACTAACAAGAAGAACCCACCAAACGTTGGCCAAAAATGCTCTCGTCTTTGTCATTTGATAGTGAGATCCCTTGGAGTATTTTTGTAAAGTATTAGCTATAGGTGACCAGACGATAATTTTTTTTCGTTTATTTTAACGGAACGAATTAAAAGTCATCCGATTATCATCCAGTGCAGTTAACCAAAATTAAATTAAATGTTACTAATTACTGATGTTTACTTTTACATACACCTAATGAAACAATATTACCAACAATCGGTGTAAATTAAATCTTCTTTAGCACCTTCATTATTATTGTACTATTTAATTTGAAAAGAATAAAGAATAAAAAAAAAACATTTCGCTGCCAGATTCGAATCCAGGCACATCGCCGTCAGATATTCGACGTCACATATATGGTTATTGCTGAACACTTAAACAATAAAACAAACAAATAAGAAATAATAGTAAAGGACAAACTTGTTAGTTATTATAATATTTGAAATTATTTATGCCAACTTATTGATGAGTTAGCTAAAAGTATTTGTAGCATAATCATCACTAAACACAAAGAAAAAATATATCCATACTAGACAGCTGTCTAATTGCGAAGCCACCTGCCCGAAGATAGCTTTTGTCTAATCACAAAAGGCAGGTGCCTTATTCACCTGTATTTTTTAGATTGAACGGGAAGTTGTATATATTGAAGACATTCTAGTAGGAAGGGAGTGAATCCATTTATCATTAAAAGTCTCAAGATCATCAAGAATAACATTATAGCAAGGTAGTTCTTCAATGTTTCTTAAAGTATAATTTATTATGATCGTGCAATATATTAATTAATGTGTACATAGTATGACTAGTTTCTTTTCTCTCTCTCTTTTTAATTAATTTATATCCTTCTTTATGCGAATTACTTGACATTCTATAAAATGCTTATTATCTTTAGTATATTGGTTCTAATCATCACATATTATTATGATAAAATAATAAAAATATTATACAGATATATTTTTCAAAATACTTTAATTGTGAGTAGCTCGGTTTAAAATAAATATTTGATGTCATTTATCAACGCATTGCACTTGATAATACAGTCATGTCGTCTTGAATATTTATTATAAAGTGTATATAAATCTGGGCTCCCTGTCATTGTTATCATTTTAATTTTAAGACACTATGTTGCCTCACGCCTCATTATTTGTCACTTGAATAACGTAATCGTTTTGTTTACGTAAAATTTTCGCACGTATGTTTGAATTACAGTTAATAATTTAAATCCGTACACATTTTGAACAATGGGTTCAAGCATGCACATGCAATTTAATGTGGAATGCATAACACCTTGTGAATATTTTCAGAGCCAAAACAAATTTGCTCATGAAAATTTCCTCTCTCATCCATAAAATATAACTCATTTACAAGAAATTGCGCCTTTTTGGGGGTGGAGTGACATACACAGAGAAAACTGTGTAATATGGATGTAATAGCAGATATTATATTTTTTATTACGTGTAGTGACAGCTACAACATCTAGTACATCTGTGGTTTGCCAGTTCTATAGTTCGCAATGGAAACGCATGGTGGTTTATTGAATTTATATTATTTAATTGTACTATTTGTAGCTATACTTTTATCTATTTTAAAATAATAAAAAAGATATGAGATGTCACAGTAAACAACGAGATGATCTCCAGGTGGCGTAGAAAACCTTTGCATTTGCCAAGTCCTTCAAAGGCATATTCCTTTATAATTTTCCCTTCATCAGAAAGTAAAGATGGTTAGTAGAAAGACAGCTACAGATCGAAATCAAACATTAGAATGTGAATATTAAATACTTATAACAGATTTTGACAGATCAAAGGATCGATTTCAGTTCGAAAGAACATTTTAATTTTTTTTTGTATGGTATATTTATTTTACTTAAATTTAGTTCAATAAGACTTTTATATGTATTTGTAATTCAATTTCATTGATATGTCAGCATAATGACAGGAAAAAATGCTGGGATTCGTCTTGTAAGAAATAATATTACCTGAGATGAATCTTTTCTTATTTACGTTGTTTTACACTGCTAACTATTTCGAACCATTTATAAAATAAAATTTCATTTATTTGTACTTAAATATTCTGCGTTATCTTACAAAGTCGATCAACAACATTGAGAGTCCGGCAAGAGTCCGGCATTAGAGAGGGTATGCTTATGAGTTAAAATTAATGAAAATAGATGATACAAGATTTTTAAAATAATTTAATTATACATTAAATTTACATTATATTTAAAAAATATTTTTTTCATCTTGTAGCATCACATTATATATCTTTTGGGTATAAATTGGTTATGCATTTATGATTTATTATACAGTGCACACAGTATCTGCATAACATGGTCTTATCCTGGCTTCTTCTCGCAAAAAAGTATTACAATTGTAGGATGACTATTTCATCTCATTCTTCTCTCAACAGAAATAGCTGCTAACTGTATCCCACGATTAATAAACAACTATCAAGGAATGTTTGCGTAGATTGGTAACGTACGCACAACTATTTAAGGTATATCCTTCAGATTCTCTTACAACTCAAGGCGGTCAACGTCACAAACCCAGTTGCTTGTTTACGTATAGAGACTGTAATTGACTGATATTGCCAGTTCGCGTTCATATGCTAATGAGACTATCAGATACATTTATTATTTATGCATCGATTTTTAATTTGCAATTCATGAAAGTGCAACAGTGCAACTATGGGGCAAGGCGAACGCCGGATAAATAGGTATACACGTGACGATGGTGTCCTGTGACCGATTGTAAATGTGCAAACGTTATTTATTCAAATATGAATCTAATATGCATATCTCGTTGGTGCGTTCACGTTTTTGCCGAGATAATTCCATTCTCCGTTAGCTTGGCGATTTATTTATGTGTTTTGCATTAATTTTATTATTTACACGTTTACTATTATTGCCGATATAAAAGATTTTTAACGATAGACGCATGAATCATAACAGATAATGACAACGTTATTAGAATGAAAATCGATATTTCATTTCATTTTTGAATGGAAATTGTTTGACGTACTGTTAAACCATGTGTATCATTAATAGTATATTTCAAACCAGGGAAGAAAGTGCTCTATTTCAGGCCGCAATAGAGCTTGTTATTGCCCAATATTTAATACCTAATAATTTAGCAATTATCTCATAAATGGATTCAGACTGGGCCGAATGTACTAATGTCATCTATCAATAATGTCACATATTATAAGATGTACAGTTTCATCATGTCAAGGTCACTTTTCCTCCCTAGGGAGGTAAAGTACAACTTTCCGCCCTAGAGAGGTAAAATACAACTTTCCTCCCTAGGGAGGAAAAGTATTATAATTAAGCAAAACGTCTTAAACTGTATTAGTGTGATGTATTTAAAAATTATTGGTAAAATCGTTAGGATTTAAGACGTAAGAATTGTATAAAACGGTGGTAAATGTACAGAAATAAATTTTGAAACGTTTAGTTAGGCTTGTTTCAGACGAGGCGGATTGGTTGATTCAACTAAGTTGCCTGGTTTACTCTCTACTAGCTGATTGTTATTAAAGACCTATTGAAGCCGCCGAACCTGACAAGTTGACTTGTGAAAGGGTTCATATCAGTATGCTCCTTGACAACCGTCCGTTCAGTTTGTGGAATCAATTAATCGCCTTGTCTGAAAGAGACCTAAGGCCTTCAATGTGCAATTAACTAGTTGAGAGTAAACCAGGCAACTTAGTTGAATCAACTAAACCGCCTCGTCTGAAACAGGCTTACTCTCAACTGGTTGATTGACATTGAAAACTTACTGAAGGCTCCGAAGCGGACAAGTTGAAAGGGTTCATATCATTATGCTCCTTGACAATCATTCATTCAACTAGTGGAATCAACTAATCGTCTCATCTGAAACAGGCCTTATTGTGTAGTAAATAGAAATACCTGGCGTGCCATAACTTGCTTTAGGTTAAATATATTTTGGCAACAAATATAGATATCTTTTTTCATTTATATTTTAAATTATTCGGACTCACGTTTTTATTGGAGCAATGATGGGATATTACTTTTGTCTACAAACCAATTGCTGAGTGATTCGCATCTATCTACAGTATGTGATTATAAAAATTGGATTTTCATTTAAGGCTATAAGATCTTCAATTTTTTTCAAAAATTTGTATGTAGGTACATTTTATACATTAGCTTTTAAAACTCTTTGGCTTGCGTAACAAGTTTAAATCATTCGCAGCTTTTTTTTCATTGGTGCTGTATAGTAAATTTAAAAGTAATTTAAAGTCATGGCTAGGTATGTATGTCTTTGTTGGTTGCTGCCGTTTCTCTTCTATAATGTTAAAGTAAAATAGATTTTGATTTTGACCTAACCCTAATACACTGTGAGCTTTTTTTTTATCTCGGAACATACCTATTATAACTTTAACATGCTCCTATGTTTAATTTTAAAAAGCAAGGGAGAGTAGGAGAGAAGAGTAGAGCTGTTTTAAATGATTAAATTATATTTATTTTCACAAAACCAAGAAAAGAATAATTTTGTTTAAATAATCTGTAGTTTTTTGTATTATGTTTCTTTTGGGTTAAAGGTAAATTTTAAATTCTAATTTGCATTTTATTTCTTATTTCTGCTACAATATAAATACTTCAGTATTTGTTTGTTTGTATTCATGATAACACGTCCATATGCATTTGTTTGTTGTAAATATGTTTATTTAATTGTTAGTTTGTTTATTTTTAATTAACTAAATTTCATAAATTAACGCATTTATTTTGACACTATTCCAAATCAAATGCAAAAAAAATGTTACACATTATAAAGTTAAGAAGCTAAAGTTTTATAATTAGATATTTTAAACACTGTTTGAAAAAGTTTTTTTTTTTTTGGGTGGTAATGCCTAAGCCGAAGCTTGTCAGGCCTCCGCTACGCCAAATCTCCCTCCTAATCAACATTACGAAAATATTAATTACAAAATATAATGAAACGATCGTAGCAGAAATAAGAAATAAAATGTAAATTAGAATTTCAAATTTTTTATACTGAATCTACCCGACCTTAAACCAAAAACAAAAATAATACAAGAAACTACAGACAAATATTGGAAGGTCAATTTGAAGATAAATCAACGAAACAGTTTCAATGATCAAAATATTCTTTAATTTATTATTATTATTGAATTAAATTTGTGATTTTTGAATACTGAAGGTTAGGAAAAAAAGGAATTTTTAATGTTTAATTTTAATATTTTTTTTTATCGCGTGGAAAATATAAATATTTGTTTTTTGTTTTTGGAAAAATCGAGGTAGAAATGAGTGATTAATAAGAATGCTACGCCCCTCTCCGGTATTTATTATTCAAAAAAAAAAAACATTAAACTTCACTTTCTACTTTTGTGAACAAAAAAAAATGCTTAATCAAAAAAAAAACCGCCCCGTTTTCCCATTTCCGCTGTTCTAAAAATATGAATTAATTTGCTTAAAATACTTTTAATTTTCCCTCACTCTTTGACGATAAAATATTAATTTTATCATTAAAAACAGATTTTTTAAAATTTCAAAATTATTTATTTAAAGCATTTTCAATATTTTTTTGCACCCCGACATAAAAAAATAATAATTTAATCGTTGAAAAATAGTTAAAGTACGTGTGTACTTTAGGTCAAATTGTAAATTTTCTCGGCAGAGTTTGAGAAAACAGACAAGGATGGAAAAAAAATACTTTTGATAAAATTTTACATGGTTTCATCAAAAATATAAAATTTTGATCCGTGGTTATGTCCAAATTGAGTTAATGATTAATAATAAAAACAACAAGTTTGAAACTCAATCGAAACATGTAAGCCGATATATCTGTAACACTGATTGAGTTTCAAACTTGTTGCTTTTTATCATTAAACTTTTGATATTATAATAACAAAATTTAGATTCTGTAATTTATATGTTCTTATTTTTAAGTAAATAATAATAATAACTTGTGCGACTTCAGAAAAAAAAATGGCTAATAGATAGCACCAATCTAAAACGCAGGAAATGGAAATGGAATTCAATTTTTTGATAAGACACCTCAAAAAAAAACATCTTTTTAACATCATAATAAAAATGGTGCTTTCCGCAGGAAAAATAATTCCGCCATATTTTTTTTTTTTTCGTATTTCTATTTTAAATGCTAATCAAGGCAAAAATAATTCTTTCAGCAGTATTTCTCAAAATCTGGTTTCGCATTTTGAAGGTACACAGATCTGTTAAATATTTTTTAAAATATCATGTTAGTTGACAAACACTGAAATGTTCTACAATTTCTCCATGATAATAAAAAAGTACTTTGACTTTTATCGTAGATATGACAATATAATTAACTAAACCTATATTAATGGGTAATTACGCTTTATACATTTGAGAAAGCTAATAAAATATTCTCATTAGTATTCCGTCATCATATAAGTTTCATTTTTATTGATCAATAAATCTATAACGATCTTTTAATCGAAACTAGTTCAAAGTTTAACAATAGCAGAGAGAGTTTTTGTAAGAAACTGATTTTATCTTCAATATTGCCTATTATTTTGTTTTTAAAATATATTCTAATAACACGACTTCCTTTCTTGTTGAAGACATTCAATTACCGTTTAAATAAAAGTGTTAGATGGGATAAACGTATCCATGCAGCTGCATGAAGCACTTAAGATACGAATCCACGATTCCGAATAAATAGCGTATATACTTATAAAAACGCTCTAACAACCGATTACGTAATATTGGCTAAGAAAATTGTCAAAGCGAATGTACACAAAATATACTGCGTGCATGTTTGCTATGAGTATACGCTCGTTTAGAGCGAACCGTAGCTACATACCATCTCGATGCATACACATACCAAATTAACAGTTTTCCTCTCAATGTCAGGTTACTGTATTTTCCCACTATCACGAATGCCGATCTGTTTATATACGAGAAGAGTTCCCTGCGTGGTTATCGCAATTTGTGTCCTTCTATCTCCTTATTATTGCTGTATGTATATATAACTTCTTTACCTTGGTTTGCTCAGCTGTTATGTGTATTGTCACAAATGTTGTACCTAACTATATAAACATGTATGGATCTCGAGAATCGTTAATTTGTTTTGGATGACAGTTGGGTACCCTGCCAATGCTTGAAAGCACCTAACTGCAGATTGGTCAGTATGTGTATTTCCTGAAGTTTTAACGTATGTTTCTATATTTAGAATACTGGAAAAGATGATTTGGTCGAAGACCAGATGTCTAAATTCACTGATGAAAATGAATTTTGAACTACTAAAATTTCAAGAGGGTATTCCACATATATCAAATAAAGGAGAACCACCACATAATAAAAATCTATGCTACGCTTCCGTAGATATCCAAAGGACTTCATTTCCACCAATGGCCGTCCACATCATAAATTCCTTCTCAGTGTTTCCTCGGTAATTGTCGTGAGCGAAAATATGCGGCGACGGTAGCGCTACCTATATAGCCACCGCTGTCGGCTAGTTTTCCCTTGCGAATACGCGGCCCACCATAAACAATCATCCTTGTCGCTCGTTAGACAAGATGAACAACGGACGCGTACTAGAAAACAATTTGCGTGTAAATTGCGCTCCGCCTAGGTTTCATAAATATGCGGAGGATAATATCCCTGGTATAGTGGCATGATGGGCGGAGGCCCGTCGGAATGGCTATGCACGTGCGTGCATTGAAAATAGCATTTCAGCACCGAAATAGAAGGCTTGGAGTCAAATTAGATGACAGGGAAGCGATGCAGTTGCAAAAGTTTAATTCCTGGTCAAAGTCGGGCCAGGGGAACCCGGCTTAGAAGTGGTGGAAATTATTTATAAAGCCGGAGATATAGATAACGTCACACTAGACACAAAGGAGAGTGAAGGATTGCTCTTATCATCTTCCTGCATTCCTATAAAGATTTTTTAAGGAATCTGCATAGTCATGCATGGTATTACAATCTAAGCAGAAGTTTCATTTAATAATACCTGTCAATTTTGTGGGATAAAGAAAGCAATAAACCATAATGTCTTGGGATTATGCCTTCGCGTTGTAATTGCACTTACAAAACGAACCCAATTCTTATCTATTTTTTGCAATTATACTCGCCAAAAAAGGTATCGCATAATTCATTTTTATAGCGCATTAACGATTTTATGGCTAAAGAAATATATAATAAATAAATATATTCTAATATACCCTGAGACATACTGTTTATGAAAATTTATATAATATATGAACTAAATGAAAAGTGGAACTCTTGTTCGAAACTTCTACTAAATTATATATTTTGGAAAAAATTACAGGATGGTCATTTAGTACTCAGTATTCCTACCTCTGACTCTTATCGCCGCTCGCATTCGATTTGGCATAGATTCAATTAACCTGCGTGTATAAACTTGGTCTAGATTATTCCAATCCTCACAGATGACATTTTTTATTTGCTATAGGTCTGCTGGAGCGATATTTTGGGTCCGTACCATTCTGTTAAGATAGTCCCACATATGTTCTATAGGATTCATATTCTCCCTTATCCAAGGCCAATCTAAAACCGAAATGCCAACTTCACCAACGTATTCCTGGATGTGCATTTTCATACTTAACACGAATCCGTCTCCGTCACTGAGGAATGAGTGATAAAGTTAAAGCATCACGTAGGGTTCAAATGCTCACGCGGCGGGTACTGTTTACAGGGGCGCTATCGAACCGACAGTATTATGTACAAGGAGATATGAGCGGAATCGTGTATAATTAAAGAAACAAAAATATTAATTGAGGCACAAAGATTGTTAAGGGTTAGGACGCGAACGCGTATTCATCTATTTCAGTAAAAGCGGCGTGCGTTATTTCAAATATATTACCAGTAGATTTACGTTTGAGGGAATTTATATTTCATAGGGACGCGAGTAAAATAGTGTTGAGGGTGCAATTACGGCAACTAGAATTAGATTCGAAAATTTAGAAAGGCGAATAGATATGGGAAACCAAATTTATCCCGCGGAATTAAAAAGTGTCACCAAATATTATACCAGTATACATATGGTCAAAGAAAGGTTCACGGCGTGCTATAGATGGCAAACCAGTATGTCTCTTATGGATAACTATTTGCCACTAAAATCGCAACAATAGAAATGCTGGTGGTGTCATCTATAGTGCGCCAGTGGAACATTTCTTTGAAATATATAATAAAAAACTTAAATTATTGAATCATTGCAATAATTTTCAGGCAGAATTAGTTACAATAAATCAAGCAGTACGTTATATTAGGCGCGAGTGGGAATTTATACGGGACGTGCGAATTACAGCTGATAGCTGATCTGTATTAGAAGCGTTAGGGAATTTAAAAACTCCAACTGATTTGTAATTAGATGCTTAGGATACATTACGTGAGGGGGGTGTAAAACTTTTTGTGGGTGGTGTCCATGGTGCATAGCGTGATAATTAGGTATGGATTAATTTTGGCTAGCGTAGTTAAAAACGCTTTTCATATACATTTTAAAGAAGTTCTAAAAATGATTTCATAAATTTAGGCTTTCTTCACACTAAACAAAGAACTTAGTATTTTATTGGTATTACACCTTTTTTATGTGAATATCCCAGAGAGCAAATGTTATTAAAACAGTTTCAGAACCAGCGAAAATTCTTCTGGATACAGAATGATGTAGTTCGTTGGTCATTTGCTGAAGTTGGCCCTTCCTTCCGCACTACCAAATTGCTCAACGATTGGATACATTATAAGTTTAAGGAGTAGTGGCAAAGATCGTCAGGACAAGGGCAAGCAAAACGGTTTTTCGAATAACAGAAGTCTGACAAACTAAAGGCCTACTGAAAGAAGACAGGAAGATTAACAAATGATAGTAGGTCTGCTGACTAGTCAGTGTAGATTAAATAGACATATGTATAACATAGACATTGAAGAGGACGCTATTTGCAGATTCTGCCAAGAGAAGCAAGAAACTGCAATTCATGTTCTGTGCCACTGCGATGGTCTGGCGAAGACAAGGTTTCTAGGCACTACTCGGCTCAGAGAAACCCAGAACATAAAAGAGCCGCTTTCAAAGATAATATGTCTAATTAAAAATAATAATAATAATAATAAAAAAATATATTTGTAATAAATATTACAGAAAATATAGTCCATCAATAAAACTTTGTATAATTTACAATGGTCAAGATAAATAAAATATAAATATAAAAATAAAATAAATGACAAACACAATAAAATTAGACAAACAAACAAAGAAAAAAGGAGCCACAAATGGAAGGTGGGACACTAATTTGCCAGGAACTCCTCGATGCTATATGGTTCTTGATTAGTTAGCATTTCCTTTATTTTCTTTTTAAAATGATTGATTGGAAGCTCTTTAAGATTCTTTGGCACTTTATTATATAATTTGCTTCCCCAATAATTTACTGCTTGTTGGGAGCAAGTAAGACGGTGATAAGGCATTCTCAATTCATCGCGTGTTTTAGTATTGTAGTGGTGAGTGTCTTTATTTAAAGGAAATGCATCTTTATTTTGGTGTACATATGCAACTGTATGTAACACAAATGTAGACGCCAAAGTAAGTATTTTTAATTTTTTGAAATGAGTTCTGCAGCTCTCCCTCATACCCAAGCCGCTAAGATATCTTATCGCCTTCTTTGCAGAATGAAGATTCTGGCAGATTCAACCGACATCCCCCAAAACATAATGCCGTAACACATGACGGAATGAAAGTTGGCAAAATATGCACCTTTGCTGCTCGATGGTTAGCTACTTGCGTCAGCCGTTTTATGGCGAATAGGGCGGACGAGAGTCTTGTTGCCAATCCTTCTATGTGTCCATGCCATTTGAGGCTTTCATCTGTAATAATACCCAGAAACTTTATTGCAGCTGGTTGACTGCTACGGGGACAAAAGTAGAGATGTTGTGTTTTTGACACGTTTACTTTAAGTTTATTTGCCTCAAACCAGTTTCTGGCATCGTTGACGGCTTTTCGGCTTTTTTGTGCGAGTGTTGTGTGATCCACTGCAGTTACTAGGAAGGATGTGTCATCGGCATACAAGCATATTTCGACATTCTGCATGGAAGCTGGTAGGTTATTCATATAAATGATAAAAAGCAGAGGGCCTAAAATGGACCCTTGCGGAACCCCAAATCTTCTTTAAGGGAAAAATTAGAAAGCGCATACTAGGGAAAAGAAGATCAATATACCTGAAAAGGTCACGGTGCAACAGGCCTTTAAGACCACCTTAATCTAATTACCCACAAATTATTGGCTACAAGGTTGCATTAGTATAAAACGAGTCTTTTAAGTTTTGAACATTTTGTTTTTAACATTTCAAACAAGAAATGCTTTTGAAAGAAATTAATATTCTTCTGCATACAGAAAATATAGATTCCAAGAAGGGTACCCAACACCTTTAAGGCAAAAGTGGATTGTGTGTGGAAATATGTTTAGTTTAATTGGTACTGGATTTATGTTAGCTTCATGATAGATTTTCAACTTCGATGTCTATTGGAATAAAATATATAATCTTTTTCTAAACCAATCGTAAATTTTAGTTACCCTTTCATACAGAAATTATTCTAATCATTTTCGTCCTTTAGATGAACATAAATAATTATGTAGTCTTTATTGTAGATTTTATAAAAACATATCAGATATGCGATATGACAACTCGGTATAATGTAGTACATAACAAAACACATAGGAAGAAATTCGGCCTTTCCGATGACATTCACCTATTTTGTATTCAGAGCGAAGACAACTTCTGTGTGCCAGTTAAAATAATCCATGTCCGCATGAAGTCACTGCGGTGTTTTAGAATGTTAAAAGTGCAAACATATATGATGCATTAAATAATGCATACACAAAACTTCAGGATAGAGAGGATTTTGCATATATTTTGAACATATCGAACAAATCGACTACGAATTATATTCGATCACAGAACGTACATATCTCATTATACGAAATAAATTACAACGCTGTTTAGATGTGTGAAAAATCAAAAGCTCTTTGTTTCATATCTTTGCCTTCGGCTTTTGATACGACAGACGTTCTTAGTATAAAACACCATACTTCTAGTGGAACGTGTATTTGTGAAAAATGCGGTACTTAGATTAAGTGTACATGTATGAAGTTTGCGGTCTCTGTTTCACGACTATACTCAGTGGCAATGTACGCTGCATACTCGCCGCGGAAAAAGAAACCTCATTACGTGCAATTCATCTTTGTATTACCGCACCATTCCAGATTACGTTTCTTGCGTCATTAGAACTATCTAGTTGGCTTATTTCTTCCCTTTTTCTGAGCCGTTGTCTGGTCAATAGGATCTTAATTGTAATTTGCAGAACGAGTTTTCTAACATTGTTGTTTGTTCTTGGAACTTTATTGGTTTTCAGAACGATTCTTTGTTAAAATGCCCATCTGATAACGCTATTGGATATTGGAGAGCTCCAGTGTCGATTTAATTTTTCAAAATTTAACTCCATATCTCGAAAACAGTTAGAGATTGCGGATCGCACTTTTCATCACTCGATTCGCCGTCAAAATGCGCTCCCGGTGGGCCCTATTGGAAGGCTCTAGCGTCGAATTGATTTTTCAAAATTTTGACCGCAAATAATTACCAGTTAATTGCCAACTATTTCAAGAAATATGTTTAAACGATAGTCATTCCTTTGATTGCTCATAGAACTTTCAATCAAATGCAATTTGCCATTTTATATTCCTTTTATGGACTGAACTATGCGTACTATTAAAGTATTGAAACAACGACAAATCGCATTATAATCATCGTGGCAGGAAAAGTAGAAAAGAAAGCGACTTGTGCAGATATTTCTGTCTAAGCATGCATATACCCTTACTGAATTACTGATCAATATGCCGGGTCGGTTTGGTGCGATGAAACCAGCAAATTCTGTTACAAATTTAACATATTTGAATGGAGTAGCGTCTAGCTCTTTCTAATAACATTAGTTTCTTCGAAACAAAAGTAGGTAATCAGAGCAAATGAAGCCGTTTAATGCTGGTTCGTAATCCGTCTGTGTGAAGGATGAAATAAGTATCGATTTTCTTGTGGTGTTGAAAAAAAGTGTTGTAATTCTGATACGCTAATCAATTAGTCCGTGTGAACTTTTTCCTTGAACACTTAAGCCAATTTATTAATTTACATAGAACGTAGTATTCTACCAAACAGCTGTGGAAAGTTTATTAAATCGTTGTTGATTGACTTCATTTTTTAATTATTTCTAAATGAAAATTAGCGAGAATGTATTTCAAGTAACTTTATTTTTCTTAGACAACAATAGTAAACTAGAAATTAGGGATTTGAGTTGATTAATGATTTAGATCTGGGAAAAGACAACTGGGTGCTATGGAAATATGTTGTAATCTTCTTTTTGCAACTTTTACTAATCGATACGTTCTAAATGCATCAAAATAACTTCAAAGTTTCATAAAACAACCGGTAATACATGCCGTCAAAATTCAATTTTAATGTTGGATGTGTTCTACTTTAAAACTAAATAAAACTAAATAAAAAACTGCTTTTGCAATCAAAGGAACATAGATTTGTGTACAATTTTTTTATTATTTTTGAAAGTAAAGAGGTGCTTAAGTAGGTGTACAAAAAGAGCTTTGCTTTATTTTTTGAACATATAAAAAAGCTTTAAACTTGTTATTGTTTTGGCAAACATCTCGAAGGTTATTTTTTCAGATTCTGGCGTTGTAAGATTTTTATAAGAAACTTAGAGAATTGAGACTCTTCTAGTTGTCACAAAAAAAAAATAGTTTCGTATTCTTGGGGATTGATAAATACGTTTCCTGGTTTAATTTTTTTCTCTATTTGAGCAAATACTCGATCAGCTGACAAAAATGAAAAAAAAATATTCTATTTCTTTTAAAGTTACTATTGCGTTATTCAGTAGCCAATGGTTAAGCATTCCCATCATGTAATAATTATTTGTCATCTGAAACTAATTGGAGCAATCTTCATTCCATTATTAAGTTAGGTTGGGCACCTAAAGTCCGGGCACTTGAGCTAGGTGCTCATTGTACCATTCTTACATTTTCAGCAATTTTGTAGGCTACTAACAAGTGGTAAAGTGCATGTATCATTTAGTTTAATCCCTTGGCGTATTCACTTTCATCCCAACTCTTCTTGACTGAACAGCTCAGCGTTTCTGCTGATGATGATAGCATAGCTTTGCTAATGAAACGTACGTCCAGTTTAGTGCAATTTGTGTTAAGGGGTCTAGAAAAAGTTTACAGTCTTTTGTTTTTTTTTTTTTGCTTTTGGAGTCATCAACAATTATCGTAAAATTATACTTGGCTAGTTGCCTTAAAAAGTAGGAGCTTTGATTAGGAACGCTGGGCAGGACTTGAGTTTTTGACAGTCAAAACTGAATGTAAAAAGGTTTGGGCATTCTTTTTAAGAAATGAATTTCAATTTATGAATTCTTTTCTGGGTAATGAGTTCCTGCCTAACCGGGTCGTTTTTTTTTTCCATTCTTTAGTTTTTCGATCAATGAAATGCATGTAGAGCATTCATCTGTCCTTGGACTACTGCATCCTACATTAAAGCTTGTTCTGAAGAGAGAACGAAAATAAGAATGTTTTGTCTTCAAATTGTGGTCTGGTTCCTGGGAATCATACATTCTCCACATTTTTTTTTATATTTATAGTAGAATATAAGTAAATACGAGTAGCTGATTTGCTTCTACAATAGTGATTTTTTTACACTCTCCTTTCTTTTTTCGCGCTATTTGCTGATTGGAACAACAATCAATTACTCGATTTTTGACTAGTCTCCAATGTGCTTAGGACGTCTGCCAATACTATAATTTCTCTCTTGTTTTTCTTTAATAAAGTAATTTGGTGATATGATAGATAGATAGATAGATAAGATCTTTATTCAGTAAAATACAAAATTGTGTATGCCTTTATCACCTTTGAAACCATTAACACTCTTCCTTGTCTGTACTTTAAAGCTGTCTGATACTTTAAAATGAAACTATCTTGTTTGGTTTTCAGCTCTTTAAAATTGTAGTTACTATAAAATTTTTCATGAAACAAAATTTGATCTTGCCACAAAGTTAAGCGTATTAGAGCCACAGAAACCATTCCTGTACTATCAAGAAGTTAATTTAAACAGTGACTAATAAAGATAAAATTAAGTAAAGACGAAATCAGAATGTTTATTACTCATTAACAGATCGGTAAATAAAGACAAGCTTGTTTCAAAAAATTGGAAGCATTCATATACACAAGCGAGATAGAAGTATCTATACTTAAGTCGTAGCTACTTAAGCTATACGCCCATATTTTATTAATTATCAACAAACTAGTTGAAGTGAGATAGAATTACAGCTGGTAATGCGTAAACAAGACCTTTCATCTATGTTCACTTCAGGCATCCAACCAGCCATTTTAACCCATTTTCCGCTCCGTTTGACATTTACATCTGCTTTTTACTGTTTATTTACTCTTTCTTTAGTTTTGAATTTTTTATTTATCTTCTATTATTTTCTTTTACCAAAAGTTCTTTTAGAGCTATAGTGAAGTAAATCGTTTATTTTTGTGTAGTTTAGAGGTGTTAAAGAAATATATACAAAGACTTAAAAACATTTTTTGGTTACGTTGCAAGATGCCCTGGTAAACGACTTAGTTCTTGTTTGTCAAGAGTGGTCAGTCGTTTACTAGTGTATTTCGAGGAGGAAAACCGAATTGGAAATCTTTAATATCCGTTGGCGATCCATGAGAGTAAATTATAATTGTTATTATTAAATTTAATCCACATACAAATTGTGAGAGTTGGAATGCTTTGGCTTTCTATGGGGTTCACCTACAACCATAAAGCGCAAGAAGAAGCTTACATCTCTGTTCCTTCATCGAGTGCTTCAACAGCCCAGTACAAGCCACGATTGATGCCCAAAACACGTGATGTGTCAGAGAGAGAATTAAAATGATGTGCGTTAAATAATTTATGTATTGATGAATTACTTCGAGCACATGGGCATAAAGTTTCAAGACTTCCTCTCGTATCACTGCGATTTCAATGCTATCGAATGAATATGGGCACATGCGAAAGGATATTATAATAAGCATATTGGTCGGGATGGTTATGACGATAAAACAAGTATTGGGAATGTGGCAAGAAAGCTTGGACAGCTGTACACCAGACCTGGCAAAATTGCATAAATCACACAGAGAAAAAATTAAAGAGTGTACGATGTGAAGCAAACATGACTTTGTTCTGACAGTTAATTGCGGATCAGAAGATGAGGGCTAAGACACAAATTAAATGTATTTTTAATTGCACTATTTTTTTTCTTTCAATATTGACATATTTTGATTTAATTTACTGCATATTATGTTTTGTATATACCATTGTATAGAAATTATGTTTACTACATAAAATAAAAGCATCATCTTTCGTTTAATTAATCATTGGTAACGTTATATTAAACTAAATACTTTATGTTGCTTGAATATTTTCTTCATTTATCACAAATAGGTTTTTGGTATGAGAACTACATTATTGCGGTAATACATTATTTCATTGAGAACACATTTGATAATAAGCTTAGCCTGATCATGAAAGCATTGTCAATAGAAAAGTTCACTATTTAGAATCCCTATTAGTTGCATTACTCTGATGATTTTTTAAACCGCAACGTTGACTAAAACTGAACCAATACTTTCAGTTATAAAAGAAATCTATTAAACTGCGTATTAACCTCATTAAATTTGACAATTGTCATTTCATACAGTTCATTGTAAACAATTTGGTGTGCTGAATTTGTTTGACGCTGCATACGTCATAAGGAAATATGACGTAACTACAAACATTCATGATTTCCACTGTACCTAGGCATAATTTTAAAACTGATAATAACAGACAACTTTAATTTTCTAATAGATCTTCGTTGTTTGGCTTTACTTCTAACGTAATTTTGTTCTTTGTGAGGTTTTCCTTCTTCTCGCGCGTTGAATATTTTTTCTACACCTCCGTTGTTACTTTCATAAACTTAATGTATATATCAGAAGTAACACTTAGAATTAAATAAAGGTTTACACACAAATGACGTTAAAGCGGAACATGACTGGTTAACGTCAAAATGAAGATTTTCGCTTGCGCAGCGACCTCTATAGGAATTTACAGGAAAACCAGATGTGTCTAGTTTGGCTACTATACTCAATTATGGCTAATATAATTTTTGATAAAGATCGGAATGTGTCACGTCTGGAAACTACACGACTCATTTAAAGTGACAAAGGCGACGAAAGATTGCTCTTCTAAATCTACTTCAGTTTTTCTAATTGCAGTATAATTTTATAATTCCCAGAAATTCTCAAATACTTAAATTATGTATACAGAATTAGATATTAAAATTACTCGATTGTATTGCATTGTACAAATTGCAACATTCATTTCTAGTCTTTAGAAGTAGTGCTCGACACTGCGTTACTTCGACCTTGCCTATACGTTCAAACTGTGCAAGTTTTTCCTAGTCGTATCGAATTTCCGACAACCATTTCTCTGAACCGGTCGTCCATTCCTTAACTCAATTGCAGCTGCACTTACACGTACACATACTATACGTATATAGTTCATAGCGAACTAAAAGAGATAGCATAAAACGTAGAGACTTCGTGGTTAACTAGGCGTAGTACTTGCTGCATGCTATCACTAAATAGGCCTGCAAATGGGAACGATCCTACACGCGCTTCGCTTTCTTGCAGAAGAACGGGTTTGCCGTCATTGGCCGCGAACGGAAGTGCTGCTACCATAGGGTCGCACATTTATATTCTCTGATAGATAAAAAGTTTAAGTACATGAGTAATTGCGCAAATTCTTACACGATCTGAAGTGTTCATTAATTATAGTTCTTTTTGGTGATAAATAAACTCTTTCAAGGTTTTTGTATTAGGTAGTAACTGGAAATTTGGTGTTGAAAACATCATTTGTAAATAAACAAGTTTGAAGGAAGTATTACACTATAAAAGTTCTTTGGCAAAGAAGTTTTATAGTCTAGTATCAGCATGTTAGCTTTTATAATAGGTCTTTGTCAATGAACTATTATATTATGTCGCCAAATTCGAGAATAAGAAAAGTATTATCGAAAAGGGTATAGCAGCTCCCAGCCTACTAGACTTCCCTCCTCTTCACCTGGTGATAATGGAGGAGGCAAGAATGGGCTATCAGATTGCAAGAAGTACTAAGCGACAGATATGCAGGATTGGGACATAATAATATTGTACATAGACCACCTAATTTCGAGATGTCTAACAAAGAATTCGAGGTGTAATCACCGATCGGATAAACTAGAATGAATCTAGCTACAGAGACAGGTTTGGAGGATTGATTTGGTGTATAGACGGATCAACAATCGAGAACGGGATTGAAGCTGGTATCTATTGTGAGGTGGGAAACACAATGATCACTTTCCTTTATAAAAATATGCCATGGTCTTTCGAGCAGATACATATCCAATATTGCATTGTGCAAATGAAATTAATCAGAGGGCTTATAAAAACAAGCGGATCTAATATGATCAAAACTAGTTTAGGAACATATTCTAGAACTGAACAGACTGACAGACGCAATAAAGTCGCTTTGCTGTGGGTGCCTGGATATTCAACAATCGAAGGAAACGAAAAGAGCTGATGAGTTAGTAAAGAAGCTATCATCGGGTTTATGTATAGGCCCTAAACCTGCCCTAGGAGTATCCAAAAACACAGCACGAGAACAAGTAAAAAGCTGGATGAAAGAAAGACACCAAGAACACTAGAATAAAACCACCAGGCAAATGCTTGGAAAGACTTTTATTAAGGGACCATCAAAAAAGATGTTTGAAGAACTACTGCAGTTTAGTAGGAATCATCTTTGCACTCTAACAGGTCAAAATTGGGACCAACAGTGGAGATATCAACTACAGACTGTCTATAATGGGATGATAGAGAATGCTTATCATATTCTGTGTGAATGTGAGGTTTTGGACGCAAAGCGACGCGCAAATCTGGCAAGCCACAAATGATTCCAGAGGATTATTTCGAGCAACTAGCCAGAGACCTGTACAGGCTAGTGCACGGTACTAAGATACTGGAATGGCTGATATAATTTAATGGGTAAAAGTAATGAGAGACCAAATACAAAAATACAAGAGGTTACAGTGTTTTCGGAGACTGCAGGTAAGGCGACTTCCACAACGATTGAAAAAAACAGATACCACACTGTGTAATGTGGGAGAGAAATCTTAGGAAGGAAACACATATAATGGAGAAGAATTTGAAACAAATAAACAACTGCGAAGTAAGAGTAACAGGCATTATGATATGGAAGATGATATGTGATAATATGTCTACCAGCTAGTATCAAGAAGGCTGAAGTTGCGAGCACGTTTTCCGGTATGCCACTATTTTATGGTTTCTAATTAAGACTTCAATAAGGACTTCCACCCCTGTCAATTCTTTAATGCAATTCGCATTTAAAGTTACAGCAATCTTACACATTTCCGTTTTTCTGAAACATGGTAAATGCTGCTATATTGAGCAATTAACTACGGTAACTGCAATTCTAAGGATCTAAGGGTGTTGGATCGCTTTCTCTGCTCGCGCTGTCGCGTTAGATTGCAATGGAACAAGTTTTTATCTTGTACGTCAAAATATAATGGGTCGTTAAGTTATGAATGTTATATTTTTTGTTGGGTGGCGTAAGATCTATTAATTAATTGATATATCTAAAAAGCTAGCATAATAAATAATCTTTTATCGATCAAAATAACCGCTCTCAGGAAATTTAGTCGGTGCAGCTACGTCGTTGTACCGTCTGCGAAAGGTATTCGGCCGTCTCAACACAGCTGATAAAACGCAATTTAACTATAATTGCACTACTACTCCGTCAGAGAGGCTTATTTCTTTAGTACGAAATGCCACTTTTATAATCGCGAAGCCCTAACGATATGCTCCCATAAAAATATACAACTGGTATGACCAGCACTTAATGGCGGGTTCTTGTACAACCGCCCTTGAGTCCACTAGCACGTCCGCGTGCTTCGGGCGCTGGGTGCCAACTTCTCCCTCGTCCGCAGTGTTCCTACGCGCTCCACGCGCTTTCTTCAGCTGTAATTCGTGCCAAATGCTATTATTCGCCTAGGATTTCCATGACGTCGCTTACGTCACTACACATGCACACATACAGCTTAAATAGAACTAAACATGCGTTACAAATATCACCTGTTTACGTGTTTATCTAAATAGGATGAAATCGAAAATCTTTTATAGAAGAAAATAAATAATAAACTAAATTTAAAATAAAATAAATTCTAGGCGTTATTACATATAAGTATCCTGCAAAATCAACCATGGTTGTCCATTACAACACTGCATCTTGTTGCATATTCCAGCAAAAATACGTTTCGACACCTACCACTCATAAACCGGGAGCAAACGTGTTTCTCTTTTCAAATAGAGCTCCAGCTCTGGCCAACAGCGAGGAAACAGGTTTCGGCTTCCACAAAAAAGAAGAAACCACGAACCCAAAAGAATATATTTACATATATTTTATTTTTCTTCTTAACCGTTTATTACAACAAAATTATAAACATGACAAAACTAATACTATCTGAGATTCAATATTAATATTATAAGAAGCAATACCCCATGACCACTTCTTCTTTCCCTCTCACTGGAACAAACTGTATTGAACAGTGACTCTAGGCCTACTTTTGTTCTGTTTTTTACCTGTGTGGTTTTTTTTGTTAATATGAAATAGAACCCAAAACTGATAATGAATACAATTATATACACACGTATATCATATTATCATATTTTTTTTATAATAAATGGATAATATATAGAAATCTAATTTAAAATTCATTCACATCAGCAATATAACACCTATATGTATATACATATATCATATTTTATGTCTAATACTTTCGCAGAAATATGACAACTACAGAATATATTAGGATTCATTTGATAAGATAAGGTAATAATGTTTACTTTTGCAATTATTTTCGTATATTAATGCCACTAGATAAAATCGGAAACTTAATATACAGCAGATAGCCCTGTTGATTTTCCACAGACATGGACATGATTACAAAACACTACTAGAAAAATCGCATTAGGTGTCATTCATAGTTTCGTTTCTACTATACCTATATACATAAAAATTGACCAAGGTTGCATACTATATACGCATACACGCATGATTCTGTTATATCTCGCTGCTGCGATAATGCGGTTTTTGCCTTTCAGTGCAAAGCGAGTACTTTCTTAATATATATTTAAATTTTTACCATTTTCATTGCCAGCGGCTTGCATGTGCAGCGTATGACAGACATTACGGAGGCTGTTGTGTCTCTGGTACATGCAGTATTTTTATGACTTTATATCGTGTGGGAATCACGGCAAGGCTGTTTGTTTACCAACAAAATACGAAGTGATATCTGAACATCTGATAAAATTTTGTAGGAATAAAAAAATCGTAAGCTGTAATTTTCTATCATGTCGTTGCACATAGTGAAGTTATTATCATCGTCCGTGTATGAAATCGCGCAGTGATACGACGTTTATGGAATTGAAATGGGTTGAATAATAGTTATTATGACTTTTATAGTGTGTGAATTGGTGATGGATAATACTACTTTGTTTGTATTTTTTCGTATAAATACTAATTAAGGTAGTGTGTTATCTTTGAAGAATATGTTGGAAAAATTGGCGGGACGTAAATTATTTTCACGTTTCAAGGTGCGTATCAATAATTTTTTTGTGATATTAATAAGAAATATTTGGGCCAAGGTTAGATATCTAAATTCAGTTGAAATGTTTATGCGATTGTTAAAAGACGTTCGTGGAAGTTTTGCCAATAATATTCCTTTCAATTTAGTTTTTTTTTATTAATATGCATATAATAAATAAATGAATAGGATATTTACGCCTGAGAACCATGGAGTCAGGTTTTGATTATTAAAAAAAAAAAGTTTGCGATTTCCTTTTGACCATTTGTATCAATGATAGTCATGTTTTAAAATCTTCTTGGTAAAAATATTTTATTAAATTATCCGCAATTTCTTCGACTCACCTACTTTGTTTTGGACCGTGCTAGCTGTTTGCTATTTTAGCCTGATATAGAGAGGTTTACATTATTAAACTCTCTTATTAAACCAGCCAGTAATTCGATTTAACACCAAATTTTCTCATACCTTAATTTCACAACATTAATGTAGTACAGTCGTAAACTTTCAGAATGACTGCCTGATGTGCAGCAGTGAGCACCGCTTTATTCACAATCTATTTATTTCGCACATATGAGCAGAGATATTTGGAAGCGAATGAATGAATAGAATGTTTTTATACTTATGTGGTGAACTGCAGTAGAATATGCTGTGAATAACGCTATGCGCACTGCTGTCAGGCAGTCACTCTGAAAGTCCACGACTGTATATTAATGTTGTTCGGCCATTTCGAAAGTCCACGACTGTACTTGATGAGAAATCAAAATATTAAAACATTAGTAAGCGTTATTGCCGTTGGAGGTTAATTTAATTATAAAAGAAATTACGAATTGTAAATTTTTAATTTGAATGTAGAAAATAATAAATTGTAGTAGAGACTCACCTCTAGAGTTATTCTTGCTGCTGCACCAGGTCCTGATGTGGTGAGCATTTGCATCACAAGCGATGATAATTTGCGATCCACTGCCTCTGCTGCTCATCACCAGGTTTTCCACTTATTGTACTGATGGTAGGTCGGGGTCATCATAAGGAAGATTACGCCGATCCGATAAATAAATCTCTCGACATATCCCTGTTCCCTCGATCAAATTTTCGATTGCGACCAAGTCTCTGAAACAGAAGTTGGTTGAAGACAGTACTTTAAGATTTTTCTTTACCAAAATGCAGATTCCAGAAACCTCGGATGTTCTACTTTAAAATTCAGTTTATAGACGATACCTCCATATTCCTTGTCTTGTCGCTGTAAACCCAGAGTTCCTGTACGAGTGCGAGGTGTAAGTTCTTCATCGCCACAGCAAGCGTCTTTGCTATATTGAAGGTTCGCTTGGATTACCCTTATCTTCGCCATCTTTTGGGATTTTGAAGTTAGTCCTCGCGAGCTTAAGGAAAGCCAGGGATCCCTAGCAATAGACCTGAATTTTGCTTCTCCAGACGTGTCCTGACTGCCTCTACTGATTACTCTTTTCCTGGTATTATGACTAACACCCTTGGTCTCTTTGAAAGATCATTGAATTCGAGCTAAATCTGCGCTCTCCCAAAGATCCGCCATGGATTTAGCGATCTCCAATGATTACAGGGATGTTGGTAGGTGCTGATTGTGGGAGTTACACTGCAAAGGTAGCTCTTCCACTAGAAAATGAGCGGTTCCTAAATTGCAAGGGATTGCTGCTTCCACTTGGGGCATCATCCATTGCATTCACGAGCTTTTCCTGGATTAGATCTGCTTGCTCTTGATTCAAGGTCTTTTTCCGAATGACATTCTTCAATTACTGCCTTCCATAGTCCTGACGCTGATTCGGTATAGATACCTACCCTTGGGTCTCATCGAGTCCTGCCGAGGTCTTTTCTTGCTGCACTCTACCATTTCCTTTTTACCCTCAGTGGTCTGACTTCCGCCTCTCACCTTGGGTTTCTGGTTTGCTTCCTTAGCGGCCTGGTTTGCACCTTCCGTCTTGAATTAAAATTACTTACGTTTAAAACAAATAAATGTTTGAATTAGCAAATGAAGAAATGCCATTTGTGCCATTTGCCTACCTGTTCATATTTAATGCAAATGCATTTAAGAAAGCATTAAAGATACTTTTAAAAATATGAACGCAAAGTAATAAAGCGAAAAAATGTTTGGCATTTTATGATTTATACACACATGGAGAAATAAAAAAACTTGTTTATTCAACATAATATTAATTGACTCAAACAAGTGGCATTTGTATAAGGGCAAACAACTAGGGATTTGTTTGAAACCTATATAACATTTTTTTTAACGAAGTCAGTTAGATTGATATAAATATTTCATGTTTTTTATTCAATCAATCGTTTAATATACATTTTATTGCTCTAACAAATATATCAGCAACAGGTTGTACTTATCACTGGTTCTCGAAGTAATCACGTAATTGCTGCAGATTGCTATATCCGAGAGAATATTCTTGTATAGAAAGCCATACTTCGTCAATATCTTCGACTGGAAGATAAGCCAACGCAGCACAGATTCGAATTTAGAGGTAACATACATTATGTCATACATTTCGGAAATGATACTACCGGTAATTACGTCGATTACTTCGAATAACTCTAACCATGTACGCAAATGGAACGATACCACTGATTTGAACCAAGATTAATTGAATGATTGCAAAAAAAAGAAATGAAAAACAATAATATTTGTTGTGGCAACGTTTTCATTTTTCTCCATGTATAAATCAACAAACTGCAGTGTTTATCATAATAATATTCTCCAAACCTGTGTTGTACCTTTGTGTATGCCTTACAGCGCAAAGAGAGAAATACAACAACATTCACGCATGTTTTTTTCTCCATGTCATTACCCTAAACAGCCTTCGGCCAAAAACATAGAAACCTACTAAAAGAAACAAGTTCGCGCGGCAAGCGCGTATAGAATGCACAAGCGAGCGATTGTTGTTGACCGGGAACCGAGAGATGTTTCGTTTCGTAGTTTCTTCTGTTATAGGCGCGTCGGTATGTAGTATGGGTGTTTTGTTATTACCGATGAAAGCGGTGCTGGTTATTGGGGAACTTCTTGGTAAACTTCTAAACAGCTCTCACGGGCCCACTGACAGCGAAAAGCACTCAGCTAACCGCTGAAGTGTAGCTTTTGCTTGTTTCCTTGTTATAGGTGAATTGCAAAAGTTAAAATGTTGAAGTTACTGTAATGCGTATTGCGTGTTGACATCCTGTCTTGTCTTGTGCTTTCTTTTACTTCGTGTAATTTTTTTTGTAACATTCTATATACGATACAGTTTTGAAAATGTTCTTCGAATAAATACTTATCCCTTTATTATTGTCGTTGTTGCCATCTTCAAGACAATTTTTGTACTTGTATATTATGTTTAACGTATTTGCTACTATAGGCTAAAAAACTTTGTTACTATATGTTTAGAACATCATGACGTGAGGATTTATAGCTTTGTAATACAATTACAATATTTAATTAATGACATAAATCTACTACTACTTCATGAGTAATTGTACCGGCTTTGTACAAAATAAATAGTTTCTTTAAGAAAATCGTAGTATTATATATTGTTTACATCACCATCAGGAAAAATTCCAATCATCGCAACCAAAAATACAATATCTGTGAGAAGTGCAGCTGCAATAGCAACATACTATTGTTATCGCATCTTTATAATGTGAGTAATCCACGATAAAACAGGCAATCGTCCCGAATGAGAATTCGTTTTACCTACCTATTAATTTAACCTTTGTAGTTTCCGCAAAAGGATTAACTGTAAAAACATTTTTTAGAATCTGCGCATCCGCAGATAAACCTTTAATTCCCTGTAATTATATTACAAGCGAACAGTACACTGACTAATCATTTTAGTGGTAATGAGTAGGTATTGCAATTTCTCTTGAAAAAAAAAAAAAATTACATCAGTGTGGAGAGACCCTGAAGAGAATCCGAATCGTGGAATGGCGAGTAAACGAAAAAGTTGTTTCCAAAACTACATCTTGGGAACCATTCAGTAGATGTCAAATCTACAATAACTAAACGTTCACACTCTAGTTTTAAAAATATTGATGGTATATTGTCTGTAATAGTAAAACAAAATTAGTACTTAATTAATATTTCGGAAAGTCACACAAGGTAATTGAAAACCCCTCACAATAATAGAAATGATGCATCAAAATCTAACATATGGAATTTTCGCAATCATTACGATGTATGAAAGGAGTTCCATCAAATAGGGCCCAATTGTTTAATTGGTACTCGAAGTAAATTTAACAGATTCCAGTCTACTCCAAACTACAAGCGCTGCAGTAATTGCCTAATGAATGGTGATTGTATTATGAATATTATGAACCGTTTGAAATTAACTACTTAATTTTGTTAATTTAGAGTTTCATTAAATTTTGAATGAAGGCTTGTCTAAAAATATGATAAATTTTACCGTAATTTCAAATTATAATTAAAGATGATGATTTAAATTTTACTATAATTATACACTGTTCTTTTATGAGAGTCGTTCAACCAACACAGTGAATTAAAATAGATGTTTTTTTCTTCTTTGATGACCGTGTAATCAATACCAATTCTGCGCGGTATCTCCACGTTCATTAATTTTAATTCATCTGAATTATTGATTTTGCTGAAATTGATGTTGACAATCGACCAGTCAATTAAATGTGACCTGATTTTCTACATAAAATATGAACTATAAATGGATAAAAGCGCTTTTATAATTCCTAACTCACTTATATTTAACAATTGCACAGCGCACAGCATTATCTCGTTTTGCAAATATACTTTGCTGATGACGTATTTTCTCATTTATGTAATACTTGCTAACAATAAGTTTAAATTGCGCTAAAAATAGATTCCTGGTAAACTTTTGAAAAATAGGTTTTCTATTTTTTAGTACTATTGTGTTTCAACTTATTAGATGGAACATTGAATAATTATGTTTTATTATAAGTGTAATAATATATCCATAATCAGCATTCTTACTAATTGTATGTTTAACAAAAATATTCTCGTTACTATTGACAACCTTGTGCACACTATTTCTTTGGGATTTATGTTTCTCATTCACCTTTCTGCTTGTCTTAAAAAAATTTATCTGTCATTGAATAAATATATTAATATTCATTAGTATTTGTCTTGTAAAACATATTTAACGGTGAAGGTAAAATTGTTTCTAATAATAACTTTGACGATATGGGTAATAAAAATGTTAAAGATCAAATGATCAACTCCTAAGATATTTCGGGTAATTTAATGAATAAACAAGAAAATCCTATTTCTATTTACATATGCAAATTAGATAACATATGGCTAAAAATACACATCTGGACAGGAATGAAATGAAAATTGAAATACTAAACTAAAATACTTTCGATAAAAAAATAATGTTGATATTACATCGTGTAGAATTTAACTATCAATATTTAAATTAATTAAATAATAAATTTTTAATTGTTTTCAATAGGATATTGCAAGTAAACCAGAGAAAGTTTTATTTTTTTTACCTACGTCTTTTATCATCACACTCTGAATCTCTTCACGCAATTAACCTATACATTTAACTGTACTTTGCATAAAACACTTTAGCTATACGACATTATGCGTCCATGACGTAGTTTTCACAATCCCACTGACACGTTTTCTACTTGCAGAATTAATTGAATGCGTGGTAGATAAACAATGTATAACATTATGTGCAAATGCAGAGGCACATAAAAAAAATGTAATGTACTGATTTACACACTGCCCCTATGTAATGCATATTTTGTGTATGCATAAATTGGAACCTACTAGCTATAATTAATTCCAAATACATGGTAATTACATTTTTGTTATTTAGCATGGTATTTTCATACGACAGTCCGTACTTTTTGCGTGCCTCCATTAAAAAAATTTCAACTATCTCTATGCATAATTTCATATGCGTTTATTTACATATGTACTTGCATTTGAGAATGTAATTACACGTCAAGGTAAAGTACAAGGACGTTCTATCTTTTCGATGTAATATGCAATTCTATTCTAATAACGGTTTTAATTAACATATATAAAAAATTACTTCTTACATACGGACATGCATAAATTACAGGTTGTTGATATCAAGTAAATGTTATTGCAATAATCATTATTATTAGAATATAGGCAATTAATGATAAAAATACACGGTGAGTCATTAGGGTTTATGAATCCTGGATACAGGGGTTTTGGATACTGTCAGGTCGAGAACTTGTTTTGTATGATTGATCACCCAAACGGTACTTAAAATTGAAAAATTAATCATAGACTCAATGATATTGTATATTAAATTATATTGGTAAAATAAATAATATGAGTAAGAATTAAGTAAGCATAAGTCTACCTTGTCAAATTTACCGTTGTGCTCTTTCAGCATTGAAGTATGCAAGGGAAAGTCATAGGAATTTAAGTAAGCTGTGTGCCTTATGATGACCTTGATGGTAACCTTGCTCTCTGTTTTTAAGAACATTTAATAATAATAATCTTTATTGCCCAACTGGTCAAAGCCCAATAACAGGAACAAACAATAATCAAAAATATGTACATACTATATAGAAAACGAAATAATGAAAAATACTTAGATTATACAGAGAAAATAAATGTAATTTACAATACAAAAAAAGGAGCAACATTAATTCAGAAAGAGTAGCAAAAACAAAATCAATCGCTCAAACTAAGCATGCGTATTCCATTTTGCTCATTACATAGGCAAAGTAAAATGCTCTCGAGTATTGCGACGTTAGCAAAAAAATTTGAAATCGCATTAAAAATTCCCAAGCCTTACATGCATCAGAGCAAACTATTGACAGATGTGACTTAGGTCAGGCCAGAGTCAAATATTATACCAAGATCCTCAATCTCTGAAGCTGATCTCCACTTAGTGCCATTAATCTGATACGATGTTGCAGAAATTTGGCTTGATCGTGAATAAATTACAACACAACACTTTTTTTTTGTTTAGTTTAACCTTATATGTGTAACACTATTGATGGAGTATGTTAAGGTTACGTTGTAGATTGTTCCCATCCGCAGCAGAAGCAACCTCAGAAAAAATCTTGATGTCATCGGTATACCCAAGGATCGGACAATCGATTTCGAGTATAAATCATTTATGAATAACACAAAATAAATAGCAGGCGCCAAGGTTGGATCCCTGAGGTACACCAGAAGTCAGGAAGAATCGTCGTTTCAATATCATCTTGTGTTTTTCAAACGAAAGCGCCTTCTGTGATCTAGAATTCTGAAAAGGACGCAAAATTTTGCGATCTTAGGATCCAATCCCACAAACGACTCATATCTTCCACTCTTTAATCAAATAAATCAGGTCTTCATTGATTTAATACCATTAAAAAAAAGGTTAAAATCAAGACTCAATATCTGACTTAAATCCCTACAACTTTTATAGACATCGTTTTCAATATTAAATTGTTAGGTAGCCCATTACTTTTGGGACACTTATATAAAAATATCGTTAAGGTGGATATTAAGTTCTGTTTGATAAAAATCTTTGTGAAAAAATTGAAGATGTGTATTATTGGAACCTAAATATTCTTAAAAAAACAAAACAGGTTAAAACCGGAAATATCCAAAGAAGAAAAAAATATTTATTTACAGATAAAATTGCTGAAAATTTTAGGGAGCTTTATTTCTATATTTTGGTTTACTATGTACTATTAATACACAATTACCTACATACATGTTTATTGGTTCCATATACAGAATATCGAAACAAGGAAATCGTACGGAAGAAGAATATAAAACCCTAAATAGTGTATAACTGTCATGACTAAATGTGCTACTGTCCAGTTGTCGGATAATCTCTAATTTTTTTGTAAAGTTTTCAAAGTAGCAAAATCTATTTCAAAATATAGAAGATATTGTAGCTGATTATTTTAGCAATATAAACCAGGCCCAAAACACGATCTCTGATTTCTGGACAACCTCACCCTGGAGTCGAGTCCCTGCCCAGCATGTGTCTTCATCCATATTTCGAACGCAAGTTCAGTGTTGCCAACTTGGTAAAGTTTCCACTAAATCTGGAGTATTGAAAGCACGTCTGGTGTACACAAATCATATTCTAGTGGCTAGTAATTTAATATATTTAATAATTATTATTTAATAATTTAATTTTAGTAATAAATTTAGTGTTTTTTCATATTAAACATATTAATAGCTTACTCAATACTGATTTAACATCCCTTAATTATAAATATTTAGAATTCATTGAATATAGTAGTCCTGATGATTAATTTTCGTAACCTAGGATATACTTACTATATTTACGCATTTGGTATTTAACAATACACTTGTATGTACACCTGAAGATGTTAGCATAGCTAATGAAACGTGCATTGTATTTTGAAGATTAAAGAATTTGTGACACTCAAGTTTATTGGTATCTCCTTTTAGTTTTCAAGGAGTTGGCTGGAGCTGTAATAGGCTTTTAGAAGGTATTACCTCATTCAAACGCTGAGGTAGAAAGACTTTTCAGTCAAATGAATCTTATCAAAACTAAATTAACCCACTGTACTCATTTGGGTACAGCACAGTTTACAATTTCTTTATATTAGGCCAACACCAAACATCCAGCAAATGTATGTTGACCAACATACATTATAACGATAACATATATCAATAATATTGATTTCTGAATGTACAAGTTTCATTAATATGCATATCTTATGTTATTCCCATATATTTTAAATGTTTAAAAATTTGATGTTTTAAATAAAAATATATTATGTTATTTTTCATTGTTACTAGGTATATGCTAGTTATTTTATTGTATAAAAGAAACATAGAACTCTTTTTTATAGATTTTTTTTTGCTTCTCTTAAATAAATAATTTATAAATTCCTTTCTCAATTCCAGTGATTTTCTGGTAAATTACAATCCCGATCTAGTGAAATATGTCTTCTGTCAATTGGCAACAGTGCGCAAGTTTCTACGCGTGTTTTGTAAATTAAAAAATAGTAGCTCTGGTCCGGACAACATTCCGTCCAGTTTACTCGAAAACCTGCACATGTCATTTGTTCTTTGAGCCAGCTCATTAAGATTTCTTTTGGGTGAATTATTTCAGAGGGCCTTAGCGCGTCTGTTTTTTGCCTGTCCACAATTTTTTTTTCCGATGTTCTTCTTAAATATCGTCGATTTATCACTCGAATCTGTATGCTCCTCTCTAGCTTAATTGGTAGAGCGTTCGTCCGGTAAACAAGAGTATGTAGATTCGAATCCTGCGTGAGGAGAAAATTTTTCTTGGAACAAATTCCTCTTAATTATTACAGTTGTTAGCAAAAATACTTTAATTTGTTAATTGCTTACTGTAAAAAGCTTGCAATGTTTGCAAATTTGTTCGAGTTAACAAAGTACCGATGTTGTCGTAATAATATGAAAGCAATTGAGCCAATCCAACATTTTTATAAAATTGAACTATATTATTGTGTTAAGACTATACTGAACTAAATAATTTGTTTGAATATATTGGGGCTAGAAAAGGTTTACTAGCCAAATATTTTGTTTCAGTCAATAGTGTACAGTTTTTGCATATATTTGAAACAACAAAAGTCATGCTTGTTTCAAAGAAAATATGTTTAACAAAATATATTTGGTTGATTTAAATATAACGGTTTTTCAGTGTATAAGCTTTGAATGTATTCTCGTAAATCTCATATCTATTTTGCATGAAAATTTTCTCCTTACTTCGCTAAAGAACTATTTCGTCACAAACTTTATTCATTTCTTATTTGTTTCAGGGTTTACCCAAGTGTAACATAAAACTGCCAGCGTGGGATAACTTCACCAGCGCACTGCCTCGACTGCACATCCCAGCCATGCCAGCCGTCCGAAGTCGGCGCGGCTGGTGCGGCTGTTTGCAAGTAAGTATCAAATGAAAATCTTATAACGTTTCCCCAAAAGAACACTTAAAAAACATTTTGCAACAACAATGCAAATACAAACACCTTTGTGCCACATGAATGGAATACTCTGCGTGCATATAAATTTGCTTCGCAAATGTACAATACGCAGTAAACATTTATGGATATACAACGCTGATATGCACGCAGCAAGCAAACGTTTACCTGAAGAGAAGATCTCTTAACCTTATGGCAAAGAAGATTTATTACTACAACCAATGTGACCTTATATTTAGTAACGCAGAGGAAAAGGTTTTCTATCAAAAGAGTGGGTATGTTAATTCCGAGTGGAAACCTACATTTTATCTAGGTTAGGATGTATAGTGCGCATGCAGATAGACAACTGAATTAAATTCACGGCCTCAAGTTCCATCGAAACTTATTCGAAAGCAATTCAAAGAACTAACATTTAACATGTTAATGTAACAGGAATCAGATGTGTATCTTTTTGGGAATAGAATAGCTGTTTCTATTTTAAATTTAATCACTAGTTGACTTTAAATGAATCTTGTGACAATGTACTCATACTCGTGACGAATTTATTATTGTAGATCCGGAAAATTTTCCATCAATTTTCTATGGCAGTAAATTTATTCAGAACTCGAGACATTATTCTTAGAAGAAAACAAATATTAATTCAAGCTCACATTGTCTCAGAATTGTTAATTTTAAAACGGAAATAATTGTGTAATTGCTTTCGACGTAAAAAAATCTGACTCATTGATTTTAAACAAACAAATTCCTGTTAAAAAATTATATAATGCCTTAAGCAACATTCATATAGTAAATAATAATTATATATTTGTAAACATTTTGTCCGGCGATCGTATTTACTAAAATTTTACATTGGCCACCTATAATTATCATTAATTATTACATTACAAGGTAAATATTTACTATTTAATACAATATAATTTTACGTGGTGGATTATAAAACATAAGCAAGCTGTTAGCATCACGTAGTAATACATTAATATGTCACATTAAGCTGACATTGTTTTCTCACTGGTATCATAAAAACGAAGGCCGTTGAATGTGTGCTTAGTTACCTTCCATAAAATTTTTCTGCAATTTCATAGAAATTGCGGTTCGTAGGCCTTTGACCGGGTAGATTAAAATGGTTAGAATAACTAATGCTCTTTCTTTGATACGAAAACCGACGTGATACTATTTGGGTTTTTTTATACAATCTATGCAGGCATCGTTTTGCCTTAAATTGGAGCATTTATATGAGATAAGTTGATTCTTAATATAGGTTAGAGGCATACATAGTAAAGCAAGCAATTAAAATTATTACAAGTACTACATTTGTTTATATCTTTTGTGCTTGCTCTAGCATAAGAATTACGATTAATCTTCTAGGAGGTATAATCTTCTACATAATAAAAGTTAATGTGGTGGATAATGCAGCTGCAATGTTAATTGAGAAAATAATCAAGTTCATTTTTGCAAAATATTAATTTGCTTGCATATGCGGGTTCTAAAATTCTTATTTAGTTCATTATATGTTTGTATTATATAAGGGATGACTCAATATAGGGTTATATCATCATTGTAAATCACATTTGTAAACATTATTCCGAACGTTAAAATACAAGAGTGAAAATGTCCAATAAGCACTTACGCCCTTTAATTGTTTTATGAATTTATAAATAAGCGCAAAACTTTCTTGAGTCATGCCTAGCTGCTGCTAGATAGAAATTGAAAGAGTGAGAAGAAGCAAAAATATACAAGTGCAAAAGTTATGGCTCTAGACTACTCAAATCTGCACAATAATTCTAATTATTTTTTTTTCAATATAATAAAATAAATCTAGAAATTCTACTAATTACAAACATACTCCAAACTGTGGCACTAGTAATACCGCAAACTTCTACTAGACCCCTCACCACAAACTGCACCAAACTGGACGTACACTTGAAGAAAAAAGTAACCGCACGATGCGAGCGGAAGCGAGTGAGACAGAAGATATCGGATCGCTTCTATTACAAGGAGCCGATATTTTCTCTCTTGCTTGCTCCGGCTTGAATCGTTCGGTCATTATTTTCTTTAAGTCTACGCTTTAATAGCAAAGTTATCATTATCAGCAAAAGCACTAAGCTATTGAAGCGTACGTCCAGTTTAGTGCAGTTTGTGGTGAGGGGTCTAGGAGAAATTTGCAATTCTATTAATTGTATTATTTTTTTGTTTAATATAAAAGCGTTTATTTTCATTACAATTTGTAACTTTTTTTATCAGAAGAGATGCATGTAGTTGAAACGTCATAAATGATTTAAAATTCAAATTTTCTTTTTTTATTTTTATCTGTTCTCCTACTAAAAAATAATTGTATAATTTCAGCTTACCAACAAGAAATTTTCTTAACGTACTAATTTAAAGTTAGCTGTTACGATTTTCTGTTTTTTTTTGCGTATGTAAATATTTTTTCTCGATACAGTGAAACCTCTCAAGAACTAAATAATCATGGGTCTAACGAATTTGTGTGTCTGCAAAAATGTTTACTAAAAATTACTCTGTGTACAGATTATGTTTAACCAATGTCATTGATAATAATACCCGTATAATAAACGTTTCACAAACAATTATGAATATAGTTTGACGTCGTGAATGTGACAAGCAAGGACAAACGAACTACTGCATTCTTCAACTAGTCCACTGTTACCCTAACTTGTCAGCATCAATAATTGTTAAATATTGTCCTTTTTTGTGAATTGGGTTAGGAGGCACGTGTTGACACAAATACGGTTAGTATAATATGTCAACACTTGCGCAAACTTTAGCTGTATTCTTTTTACCGTCTGACTTAGCTTGTCTTAGTTTTGTGAGTTAAGCTGCGAGCTACTCTCTAGAAACGCAGTTAGTCGGCTGGTTTGGTCATTCGTAATGAGTAGCTCGTAGTTTAACTCACAAAACTAAGACAAGCTAAGTCAGACGGTAAAAAAAATACGGCTTTTGTTTGCTGTAGTATTACTGAACTAACAAAATATTGCCAACATTTTTTTTCAGTTATTCTACCCTTATATTTTGTTCAGTTTGATTAAAAATGTTGTTAATACAATAATATTAATTAATCATTATTAACTGATATTAATATTAGAGTGAACCGCGTTAATGTAGCTCCATAAAAAGAATTAAATTGTCACACAATGGACATAAGACATTCAGATGATTCTAAAAGTTAGCTAGATGGAAACAATAAATATAGTAGCTGCTTCTTTGCTAGTAGGTATGAAGGAAATGCACTCGGCTACATTTTCTTCCAGTTAATAGACAGGAACTAGAAGAAAAAAGTACTTTAAAAAGGTTTACGCATATGTACAGTGTGTCCACGGATATAACTGACAATAGGTGTAATAAACAAAGAAATTTTGAATTGGAATTTAATATTTTGGAAAATAAGTCCTGCTTAGTCTGAAACTTATTTGCTTCCGAGCTTTTGAAATCTACTAAACCCTTGCTGCTGAGCAGGAAAAAAAATCATTTCAGGTTCGTTTTTCTTTCATAATATGCTAAAATGTTATTAAGAAATGTTGTTCATAATGAAAAATTATAACTGTATATACATTTTCAGAGCTATCGACCTACTTGATAAAATCCATTGTTTGTCAATTTCGTTTCCGGTAAAGTATTAGGGCTTTTCGAACATGCACTTCGCGAACGATTCGTGATCATGTGAACCAATCAGAGAACAGATTGGAGTTCTCACGAACTGGAATGCGTTGACTGATTGGTTCACATGATCGTGAACCGATCGCGAAGTACATGTTCGAACAAACCTATTGTTTGCCTTCACATCAGTACGCTAATATGTCACCAGACGAAATGGTTAGAATAAAAAGTTATAGAGTTATGCAAATTTTCATGCTGATTAGCCTACTTTGATTATCATGTTTTTTCCCCTATTATTAACTCCATTATTATTATCAATCACAAAAAGATTGGTTTCCTATTCCTCGCGATATTTCATAATTAAGTAAAATCTGTTAGAAAAGGTTTCACTGTAGGAGACAGATCTACTCATCTAATATTAAATCTAGGCTTAAGTTTTTATACAATATTTCCAGTTTGCGTAATTTATATTATAGTTTCGGCTCACGTAGTTGAGTCGCTAAATGTAAAACTAGTTAATAATGTCATTTGGTGGACGAGAACAATCTAATCAAATCTAAAAGCTTAATGATTTAGCAAATACTCTATGGAATGATTTTAATAAGATTTTTACTCTACTTTTTATTTACCTTATTAATTAACCACGCCTTTTTTGCTTACAAAACAAACGCCACTTGATAGTATTATATACATGCTAAATATTCAGTTAGATTTTGCCATTCGTGTCACATCGTATAAGTTTTATATTATACATTCAAAATGACTCGACACAAATGAACAAAATTATTTATTACACACACACAATGAGTAAAACATATCATTTTATATGCACACTTATGTCTACTGTGGATATTACGTTTCAAAAATTTCTATTCCGACCTTGCATTAAATCGTACAATCCTAGGGATGGTATCATTTACATGTAACATGTGTAATTTACACACAAGCATGCAGACGTACATATTTAGACGACTCTTCATCGGCAGCACGAGCCTCATGCGTATACCGTTATAAAAAAATTCGTGCCTTCCTAGATTAAATTTACAAATAAATCACAGTTAGGCCCCGAACAGGACAATCGAATATCGATTTATATTCGAATTATATACACACCCACAACAGAATTCATTTCTAATTTATCCTTGATAGCAATTTCTTTTGTCATTTAGCGATGGCGATATCGTAATAAGATATTCAAGGAGTGTTTTTCGTTCTATTTAAATGTCAAATGCAGGATCTTTTGCTCATTGCGTATTAAAAGTGATTTCGGATATTTGTGATGGCATCAGTTCCTGTATTGTTATAAAAATAACTGGATTTATCCTTGACTGATTTCGAATTATGTTAATCGCGAGTGTAGAATTTTTGTCTTAATATGTCATTGTGATTATATTACAGATGATAAAACCAAAAATGAGTAAAATAGGAATTCTTTTCTATATGCAGATATAAGTAAAAAATTATGCTAAAAATAGCGATTTGACATTTGAAGAATTTGTTGAATCAATTTATTTTTTTTGCTCAGATTTCCTTATGAGATTCACTTCCTTGTTGTGTCTAATTTAAATTTTCTATAAATAAAATTGGTATACCTAAAATAAACATTTAACACTTTGACATTTTTAACGTTAAATTCCATTCAAGTCTATTTTTAATCCTTTCAATTCTAATTTGAGCTTAATTTAGAATAAATTACATGCATATACTAAAATATATTTATAAATAGTTAATATAAAATTGACGGGACATGCCTTTTGAAACATCATATCTTATCAATATAGACAGACGATTATAATAATCCTTTTAATCACTAAACAATGTCGAAACCTACATTAAATAAATATAGAGCCTGGCTGTAACAGTTTCTGATACCGATGGACCTATTACATCGTCACAGATTGCTAAAATATTATAAACTTTATTGATTGAGTACACATTTCAGTGCTTTTAGCTTGACATTTTGCTTGTTCACGACCTAACCATTTCTCTGACAGAGGTCAGGGATTCTGACTCGATTTTAACAACGATTACTGCGTGATATCTCACGATTTCATTCGCTGTATGAAAACATCGTAGATGTTTAATTGAAAGATATCGTAGGAGCTCTGTTTAAGAAAAATTATAATTTGGATATTCTTGAGTATTATAAAAAGTTATAACGTAAAGAGTTTAGATATTAATATTAACGATCTTTTGTTTGTAGCAATAGATATTTCATACTTCTTCATGCATTTAATTTATTAAATAATTGGTGGTATGTCTGATTGTTTTAGTAAATTATTTCAAATAATTTGCATATACAATTATTTTTATTGAAGAAGTTACGTATTTTACAAGATTACAATCGAGTTTTCTATTAGGTGAACATTCCGAACTAGTTAGTTATGCTTCAAGAGAGAAATTTCATTTTTCTGTGTATCTATTACTACATTTTCTGTTGTACGGAAAGGAATTCCCTCCAAGCGTTAACGATAACTAGTTCCTTTCTAACGAATACGTGTGATACGTGGTCCATGTAAGTATATTTATGGTAAATACGCTTGCAGATGTCTGTGTGTAGTGAGAACGCAGATATTATTGAATATTAATTTGGAACTCTCTTTAAGAAGATGCATATCCTGCCACCCCTACGACAACCTAATCATTACTGATAGAAATATATAACCTGCAATGATTAATTTGAGATTTTGTAAGCTTTTAGTCATCTAGTGATGAAGGTTCGTATTTCTTTACACCATTATAAAAGCTTATATTTATTATTTAATAAAATACTGGCCGGATGATTCTTACTAAGGAATCACAATAATACATACTGCTGTGTACTGATTGAATTAAAAGAAAATGAAAAATGCAAAACTGAAATTTAAAAATGAAACAGCAAAATAGAATAACGGAATAATTAACTCTTTAAACTATAATGAGAAAAATAAACTAAAATGTATCTTCCCGAACAAAAATAATAAATGATCTTATATCAATAATGTGCACACTTCAATATATTAACAATTATTACAATAAGAATTCTTGATTGGCTATATAAAAGACAATGAAAGCGAAATTTACAAAATCAAAATGAATTACAAAATGGCAACAAAGATATACAAAAATACATCTACTCACGTCAATAGTCGAACAAGGAAGTCCTTAACAAAACTCTACAATTGTTTTTCTTACGAAAATCCCTCTCTCAAAACCGTACAACGCAGTCGTATTACATTCGACAACAAAATTGAATAGAATCCGCATTAAAACAATGCAAACAATAAATAACTAAAATATGCAACTCAAAATACACTCAACGAAAATGCCTAAACCACAGCAATACGTACAGACCTTCTTTGAACAAGCAAGGATTAGGCCGTAACTGATTTTGATAAGAAGTTAATAGTTGTATCCGTATAAAGACCGGATCCGAATGTCAGCTCAAAGCTTCAAAAACTAAACTGGAAAACAATAATGAAGCATCATTTTGCCTTTGTTTGCAAAAAGAGAAAGGCGTAATAAAGACAGCGGTAAAAGTATTTTGTGTTATTTATCTCCCAGTTGTTGTAGATAACAAAAAATTATCTTTAAGACTTGGGCAGGTGGACATTGCATCCGAACGAGTCATTCTCTGCAACATATGCGGTTTCTTCTTTCTGTTTTGACCACCAAACTAGGGCTGCGGAGATGACAATAGATTTTATGACCAATATACCAGTAACCATCTTCCCCTAATAGTTCTTTCAGAACGTCTTTGGCCATGGTTGCTTTATGGATAAACTGTGAGCTTTTTAACTCTGTTCCAACATGCAATTTTCGTACGATTCTTGATCACGTGAACCAATCATATAACTCCAATCTTTTGTACGATTGGTTCACGTGATCAAGAACCGTACATAAACTGCGTGTTGCAACAAACCTATAATGTTGACATTGCCTTATGTTCAGTTTTAAAAGAGACAAGATAATGCATTACAATTATACATACAAGCTACTTCGATGAAACAAATGCAAGAGAGATTTGGTACCAAGTTTTTAGTAAATATGTAAAAAAGAAATAAATTTCATTTTAGTTTCTATTATTATCAAGTGTTAGTAAAATACACGCTACAGAAGAAAATATCTTATGTCAGCTGCACAATATTCGTGATTTATTTTCTACTGATTACCCTGACTGATCAATTACTACTATTTGTAATTCTATTATGATGTTTAATATTGAAAGTTGTACATTAAATTTCCACAAAAAGAGATAAAAGTTTTCTCTATTCTCGCTGAATAAGTGAAATGTTAGATTATGCTGAAGAAAATCATGATACGTGGTACAAGAGTTTCAGTATTTCAAAGCCTTCAGTGTTTGAAAATTAAAAAAAAATCGAATAGAATACAAATTTGTGGCAATCATCAGCGGTTATTCAAGGAGATTAAAATAACCGACTTTTTTATGTTAAATTTAACTAAAAAAAAGGGAACCACTAGAGTGGTATGGGCATGTGACAAGAATGAAGACAGAATTACTAAAAAAAAGTAATGCAAACAAGAAGCAAAACAGGACGAAGAAGAGGGAAACTCAGGAGAAAATGGATAGACCAAATACAGGAAATAGGTATAGAAAAGGGAAAGACCTTGGAGGAAATGCGGTCCATGTCAAAAAATAGAAGAGAATGGAAGAGGTGGATACAGGAGGAACAGGAGTCCACACCCGACACCTCAACAGGTACTTGGGACTGAAGAAGAAGAAGAACAACAAGATATTTAACTTGCTACATGACAACAGAGACGTTCTACAAGAAAATAGTTTTTACAAATGAAGCGTCATTTGCGTAAATTCCCAAAACTCTGGGCCTGTTCTTGATTCTTTAATATCAATCCTATTTATCCTATGCTTTGTTATTCCAACAAGTTTCGATCCCGAACCAACGACCACATACATACATAGCCTAACTCCATACAATGAGAAAGTTAACGTTTAGCGAGATATCTTGGGGCACTGTTTTCGTCGTTTGTCTGCTTCTCCCGTTGCAAACCAGGGAGGTGATTTAATTACATTAAAAAGCACGCAGGCTGGAAATCGTCAGCTGAAAAAAATGAAATAGTGCAATTATTTACATCTGACAAAGAATCGAGGGCTTCAACTTCTACTGCGAAAAGTCCTACAAGTTTACGCTCCTTGACTCATAGTGAAAAGCATCCTATTGAATCGAATTATTTGCTAGAAAATTAGATTGAGGTAAAAATAATTCAAGATGGAACAGCAATTAAAAATTTTAAAATAACCGAAATATTCTTCTAAATAAGCAGTCATTTCTATGAATTTCCTTTTCTTCAAATGATAATAATGGCGTTATTCAAGACGATTAATCTGACTTTTCCACGATTTCAATTTTGATTGTATGGCCACTTTTTCCACTATTTATTTACACAATTACGTTAGAGGTTAATTTTAGGTTAGTTATGCTCCTAGTTGCTGAATTGGATTATGATCAATAATATTCTCCTCAAAATATGTTAAGACTGTTTTTTTTTTAAATTTTTTACTCCGTAATGATTTTTAATATTATCGCATTCTTCTTCTGTTAATAGTTTGTGGTTATCGGTCAATCAATTAGGAAGGAATTGAATCGACAAACGTCAAAACATAAGCTACAATTCCAATCTCGTATAAAAATCACCACAAACAGTGTCACAAAGTGGGAAAACTATGTTGCAAAGTGGAATTTTGTCACACTGTTTTTCGGTAAAAGTGCTCATTGTATATGCGAAATAGAAAAAGTTTTTATTGGTCTGTTCTTTATTGGTAGCGCACTTCATATAAAATTATAAATAAGTTTTGGAACTTTTTCGAACACGTATTATTTACAAATACGAAATTTAAACATAAAAGTGGATGATCTCAAAAAACTCGAACACATTCTACTGCAGCTGAATAAGATATCCTGATGAATTTTGCCTGAATGGATGTGAATGGAGAAGACATCTTTCTTACACCTTAACTATTATTTGCATGAGGGTTTTGAATGCTTTAAAACGCCAGTTATATGTAATTGTCTAAAAGTTAGGCAAAAGGTCCATGCTTCTGTAAAATTAAAATAATGGTCACTAATTTTACATGTACTTCTTAACACGAATATTAACTTAATCCATTATGACAACCCTGTGTCCTTCATCCGTTTTGGGTAAATCTATTCACTCTTGCAAGTTACTAATACATATTCCCTCATTGAGTATAAAAAATTAATTAGTTGGCATTGCCAGAAAAGGCAATACTTCCTCAGATAACTTTGGTCCAGCTCCTATAAAAAGCAAAATTGAGCCATTATTGTGTAACTGACGCTATATTCCATCACCAACACGTGACAGCATAAAGAGCACATACATACACATGTTGTACGTCTAATATGTAAATCGAAAGAGGTAAGAATGTTATGTAGAATCAAGGTTAAATTTGTTCAAGATTTTTCCACCTACAATAATTAATGTGTTGAGGAATAAATTATTTAGTATATTTTTTCCTTTCGTATTATAAATGACCTATCTTGTTTTATTTTCTGAAATCTACCTTCAATTTTTTTTTTTTACAAAATTAATTATTTTAAAATCGTTATTGTCATTCCAAAACTATCATTCAATTTAACAAAATATGAAATCACTGTATATCTTGAAACTGTGTAACTCTGCTTCCGCTGCAATACCAATGAGTATCTGAAACAAGTATTAAATCCAATTACAATCCGCTACTTAATTTCCGTCAAGTTCATCGAAGCGTATTGGAGAGTAATCCAGAATTGGTAAACAATTTTCTCCACTCCTCAAAATTGAAAGCAAATAATAAATAATATAAGTCAAGGTTGCCACGGATGGAATTTTTTTAACAATTAATACTAGCTACCTGCTAAACAAAAAAAAACGCATTAACAAATATCTCGCTCGGCTATACTTTAAACAGAAAAAATCTGCTGCTCCCAAATTCCAAACTCGGTACAATACAGCAAGTAATCCGTCTTTTATAAGCTGGCTTTTTTACATATCATCGGTTAATAAACAGAAAGCGAGCATTTCGACCCACTAAAGCGCGCCAAACCCAGCATGAGAGAAAAAAGTTTATCCTATAAAAGAGTCATGACGATATAATTTATTATAATTTTTATTTATATTCTAGATAATCTACAATGTACTCCATCTACTTCAATCTAGGAACAGGTTTTTTTTTCTGTTCAAACCTATTTACATTCGATGTATTCTTACGATGGCCATAATTATTCAAAGAATTTGGGATGTGTTGTAAAGTTCGTATTGGATTCCGTGCCCGCAGGGCGGCATTCGCATGCCTTTTATTTATTTTGGGACCACTTTCTCTGCTTTTACTTCTTCGGTACGCCGTGTCATCCGATTTAAGATCGCGTGTATCATTAACAAAGGTTTTCAATGCTCAATCATACCTGTTAACAAGTATATCTTTAACTTGCGGCTATTATGTTATGACTCTTATAATGATTTATAATAGGACTTTCTTCTAATCGCATGATTTGTGTACTCGATTAAATTTTGAAAAGTAGAAATCAGAAGATTACTTGCTGCCAGGAATGTCACGATTATGTTAAAATTAACCTATGCGTAATCGGTTTGAAATTTTCGGTTGGGAAAGTGATAATCGAAAATTTATTGAGCGAAGAAAATCAAGGCCCAACTGCGAAGGCCATTTCAGTAAGATCATTTCTTCGTACATTATTGAAATACTGATAAAAACCCGATGAAGATTGTGCTAACGCAATAGGGTCGGGAACCATTTTTATTCGAAAGAAAAGTTTCAAATTACTACGAAGTTTTTTGTTTGTGGGATTATTATTTTTAAAGGAAAAAAAGTTTGAAAATTTTCAGTCCAACGTCACAACTGTTCTGTCGAATAAAAAAATTAGAGATTTTGTTTTTCCCCTAAAAAATTAATTAGCGGTTTGACGTTCACCTGTTTGTACAATCTGTGTCTCCGCTGTCAATTAATGTGTCAAGTTTTCAATTATGACATTGAGTTTGATTGGAATTATGATTGTAGTCCATGTTATTTTTAGAAAAACATCATCCCTAGAATCTAGATTCGTTGGAAAAATGCTCTATAATCATAATATCATCAATAGATGGTAAATTTTGGTCAGTTACTATTTCAAATTCAGAATCTAATGTAAGTTGTCTGCGTAAAATGACCTATTTGATTTGTATAAATCCTATAGCGACAGTAGTCTTATAAAACCTACTTTAGCATTTTTACAAATCATTTCCCCAATACTTAATAATTACCCAAGGTATTGTAATATCACGCAGTTATTAAATAACCATACCAAATGTCACTTAAATACTAACCAAAAAATCATTAAATGATACCTGACATATGTGACACTAGGCGAACGCAAAAATCGTCAGTGTTTTATTGGCCAAAACAATTTTAGGGCATAATTTGAAATTTACCATTTTTTGAATTTGTTTTACTCACAAATGTGAAACCTAAATGTTGAATTGTTTTAGGCATTCGTCATAGTCTAACGCAAAAATGAAGTACAGTAAGTCGTTTTCTGTATAACTTATTGAAGGGCCCCGCCCTATTATTCGAAAACTCACATCAAAACCAAAAAGGTTGTGAACGAATTTTGTTCATCTCAAAGTAGTCTATCGAGTGATGCCAATAAAGTGCTAACAATAATAATTGTAGGGTTGTAAATACCCTAATTTTTTTATTGGGTTACATTAGGCTTGTTCTAACACTTCTAAACTTAATCATTTAACAGAAATAAATATAAATGGATTGCCTTCAAAACCTCGTTTTTGATTCCTGATAGCTGCTACCAGAAACACGATTTTAGATGTACATCATGTCAAAAAATAAATGCGAATGGAGGGGGCGTTTTAGATAGGCAACCGATTTAACAAAGTCATATAGTTGTGATTCGTAACTTTACGGTTAAAATACGTGAAAGAAAGATACAGCAAACCGAAAAAAAATTACCTATAGCATATTTTTACCGCAATAATTGATGAGCACAACTCCAAAAACGCGCTTGATGAAAAAATAAAATTAAAGAACATGATAACTTTGTAGGTCAAAAAATAACATAATAGGTGCAAACAGGACATCGAAAACTGCACAAGAATTAGATAACTTAAGTTCTTTCCCTTTAAACCGGTTGATTCTGACAAAAATTGTCAAATTATGCCCACACTTGATTCCCAACTTTTATTTCTCTAGTGTACATACAAAAGTTTTATTTGTGAACCACCTTCTAAAACACCTGGTATACCTATTTAGGAAAAAGACAACTCTAATACATATATAATAGTTATAAATCCTGCGACTTCTTTTTAGTCCGCTTGCAAAATATGAGATTTGTAAATAATACCTGATAAATAATTGAAAAAAAATTTCAATTTTAGCTTTCATTTCTGATATATTTTAATGTTTTTTTTCTTTGTCAAATGAATTAGGTATATCATACGCATTTAATATACCTTTCAGGCACTCTCACTGAAGCAAATCTACCTTCTCATCATTACAATAACCCAAGAAAAACCAGTTACAATAGACCAGAGTGCTATTGAACCACTAGTGATAGTCGAGACCCTAACCGCTACCTTTTTGTCAAAATTGTTTTGCAAACACTATAAACTTCTACGCAAAGGTTTTTGGACGAAAACATCTTCCCACCAAATTTGTTACCACAATGAGGTCTCTTCTAGCGCGTATGTCGTTTTTCTACCATTTTATACCATACCTAAATGAATGCAACAGCAGGGGAAATATGATAGAAGTCAAAACGCTAAACGCCGTGGTTGTTGGTCTTCGTGATGAAAGTACACCCTAAAAGTTAAAGCGATGTTGGTAACAAAATGTAGGCATTATTGACAGATCCTGCCAGGAATTATATAATAACGTGTAGTAACAATTTTATAACTTAGGATAATATATTATGGATTCCGTTAGATCTTAAAACTGTTGGTGACTAGGTTTACATTGTCTAATTGTGAAAATCGCTGTAAACACTACATGTATTTACATAGTGTGCATGCGCATATACATGTAAATAATCGAACTGACACTGCAATAATTTCGGACATTCGTTTAGGTAATTCTCGTTCATGAATACTAAATTATTCTATGCAGTGAATACTGTCTGCATTCTTCCAGCATAAGCTATCCTAATAAATAAAGTTAGGGTTGCTTAACTGGCCAGAAATGTTTGCAGAAAATCAATAAAGCGATGAAGGTACGGCGTTTAAATCCCACATGAACTGTATGAGAAACCATAAGCTATGGATACTGCATTATTAAATTCCCAGACAAGAAAGCCGCTTTTGTTTGACCACAGTCCCCTAAATAATGAAAAATTAGTGATATACTCCAAAGAAAATCGGTTTCGTAGGAATATTTCTTAGGCGGTAAAGATATCTGAGCGCAAGAAAATCACTTTTCGATATTTAAACATCATACTTTCATTTAATCTAGTAACTATCTGTCATGTACAAGCCTCAACCCGAAAATATGTAATGTGTCGACTTGGTTTCGCTAAAATCTATTTACCACAGTTACCAGTCGGTAATGCAAAGGAAGTATTCAGGTTACCCAAGTTGGTAATTATAATGACACAATCTACTTTCACTCGACACAGCATTAACTTGTGTCACTTATTGATTTATCAACTTCATAATAAAGAAACACCATATTTACTCGAAATATGCGGTGGGAAAGTTATTGATCCTTAAAGGAAGTCGTAAGAAATTGGAAAATATTTTATGTATTAGCTAACAGTAAATATCAAAAGAGAGCTAACCGTATCTGACTCCAGGTTTATCAGATGAGACGATTGATTCATAATACATCTTATTTATGAAAAGGTAAATAATTACAAGTCATCTTAAATTCCGTTAAATTTAAGTTCTCTCAAACGTAAATCTACTGGTAATATATCTGAAATAACGCACGCCGCGTCTGCCGAAATAGATGAATACACTACATGTACAACAGTGCCGGTTTAATAGCGCCCCTGTAAATAGTACCCTCCACGTTATCGTTTAAACCCCACGTGACTCTAGCCGATACTTTAATTTTATTACTCATTTTTCTACCTTCAGCGGTAACATACTGAATATGCGCTTTAAAATTTAATTTATCATCTGTATTTTTTTTTCAGGATGACGAACCTCCTGAAATTACATATTGTGTGGTTGGAAATGGCGGAACCCTTACCCTACAGGCTCTGACACCAACACAACCCATGCCACCTCCTGATGAGTTAGATGCAAAATTTGCTGAGTTAGTGGTAAGTAGGAAAAAAATTACAGTAAAATCTGTAGTCAAATGTGACTTTACGGGCATCTTATTGAATCTTAAAATTAATCGGTTAAAATGGAGAATATCGTGTTTTAAGAGGGCCTTTAAAAAGGCATGAATCAATAGATGGCGCCGTTGGTTAAATTTACAAACAACTTAGCTCATTTGTAACCTGTTGGAATATATCTAAATCTATACAAACGATTGTAGATATGTTGTTCTAGGCAACAAAGGGTTTTGGGCTTTTAATTTTACTTAATAAAGCGTACAAATCGAGATGTAAGTGCCGGAAAAATATACCTTTTGTAAGTTTTATTGTGATCTATAACCGGTATTTTCAGTTGTAGCTAGAGTTGGACAAATTTTCGGGCGCGGTATATAATGTATTGATGCATCTAATTCATTCGATTTTTTTTGTTGTTCTTCAATATAAACTATTTTATTTTTCAACAACGAGAATGAATGTTTTTTTTTTATTAAGATTCGAAGTATATGTACTTTGTAATTATCTTAATATGTGCCTGATATTACGTTTTCTTCCGCAATAATTGTATAGTACTATTATTGTTATTATTTTATTATGATTAAATTTTACGATTTCTTATTTCTCACAAAAACGAATTCGTGTTGTAAGAACAGCGCCTGTTTTTCTTATAAAATATAAAAATATTTATTTTATCTATCTATAAAATGCGAATGCATCGCAAGGTGGCCCGTTTTTTCGCCCGCTTTGTCCAATTTTGTCCAACCAAGGAAAATTTGCACAACTCTATTAATGTTATCTTCTTCTGTTGGAACTATGGCTGGGAATAAATCAAAAGTCATAACTGGTTACGTTTCGGTTTGTTGTAAACGTTTTTCAAAACCATCTATCTGTAATAAATTACATTTTTTTGTTTTATACTTTTTTTGGTAGCGTCTATGATCATTTTAGTTCATATTAACTATTTATTTAAATTAAATTTACGAATTACGATCCACATTAAAATTTGTGTTACACTCTGCATAAATAATAATAATAATAATAATAATATCTATTTATTGGGATCATACAAAAATATATACATTTTCATATTGCCCAAAAAGACCAAATCACCATAATAGTGCTCTTCCTTTGGCCTCGAGTCACGTCCAAATTTATTTGATTTTAGCCAACACCATAACTTTTGATGATTTACATGTATTTAATTTATTCTTCGTTTCTTCATACAGCGTTCGTTAAAATCAACATGGTTTTATGTTATAATTTTAGGAAAACATTTTAAAATTGTAAAAATTATTTGTTGGTTAACATGTGACTTTTTATACATTGTGTTTGTCCTATTTACAATTAAAAATGTTTTCCTAAAATTATGACATAAACCATGTTGGTTTAGACAGAGTGTAACCAAAATTTTAATGTGGATCATAATTCGTAAATTTAATTTCGGTAAATAGTTAATGCAAACTAAAATGATCATAGACGCTACAAAAAAAAAAATGTAATTTATTACAGATAGATGGTTTTGAAAAAGGTTTACAATAAACCGAAACGTAAATGTGACGTAGTTGTGACTTTTGATTTATTCCCAGGCATAGTTCCAATAGAAGAAGATAAAATTAATACCTGATTATTGCCTAAAAAATACCAGAAGATAACACCCTATTAATATGACTTATGTTTTATAAATACACTCTAAATTACAATAGAATAATACGATTGATCTATTTTATTTATATTACATTATTTGGGATCCGCGTCGCAATACGTATCTGCTTCGCCGGACAATTGCCCAACTCTAGTTATAGTAACCTGACATGGATTGTGGCGAATTGTCTTGACAACCAGATTACAGTTTCCTTTGTCGTTGAATCTTTGAAATGAGTGTATAAGCAAAAGTTGTCTTCACTGTGGCCGCATTCTTCACTTATTGGCTTGGCGGACTAGATGCTGTTTTGTGTCGTATATGGAATCAAAAAAAATAAATATTAGTTAAAACATTTTTCCTTCCAGCGACCTCTGTGTTTCTATTGGCGTTGAAGTTCAAAATACTTTAAAGCTTAGTGAAGAAAAAAAAATTAATTATGACAAAGTTATAAGCGAGTTAGAACAGTACGTTAAACCAAAAAGGAATGTTACATATGTATGATAGGTTCGTGTTTTATTCTCGTAAACAAGAAACAGAAGAATCTTTTGATCATAATCAAATAAAGTCTAAATAAAGAAAATTTAGACTTAACTTAATTGTTAACTGTAATGTGTACCAATAACGGCAATAAAAAAAATATTTATGAAGTATTAAATCCTTTCTTATTTTCTTGATCTCTAAGGCCAATGTGACACGGTAATAATTGTAATAAAATGTATTAAAAACAGAATTTTCAAATCAACCAATAAAGATTTGCTTTGGTAAAGTGTCTATCTCGCTTTATAACAAATTTTACAGCGAAATTCACATTGTATCTTACGAACCGAAATGATTTTCTATTTAATTTGATGATTATTTTTTCCTTATTAACTTTATTTTGAAATTTGGAACCAAAATGGCGTCGCTTTCTCTCTTCTCTCCACTCTTCTCATAATATTTTATACAGACACTCTACTATTGTACAATTTAAGGCGACATCTTTTGGAACAATATTGAATAAGAATGATAATCAATTATAAACGATTGCAGTGCCCCCATAGGTTTCTTTCACAATCACTCTTTAAAGCCCCCTCTTAATGGGCACCCAAATATGAATTTCTAACGGGGAAACCAATGCTTATTAAAAGATAATCATCTTCTATAAAAGTTAATTCATTATAAAAGTTATTTGTCAACCATCTTTTATCGAAAATCTTTATCAAAAAATTTCTATAGTGTGATATTCGCCTATAAATATCTTACGGATGAATGTAAAAGTGTAATTCTTAGAAGGAAAAGCAGCTTTCTTAAGAAAAAATTGTTCATGAACGTGCATTACATTTTACTTTCATTTTATTAAGTAGTGAAGCTTCTCCATTTGTATTCAAGAATTAGTGCGTTGCGTAAAAATACTATAATTACTAAATACTACAATACTTGGATTCACTGAGATGTTTTTAGATATAATTTCACAGCGAAATCATTCTTTTCTATATTATTTGACAGAAAATGCAACTGCTTGAATATTTTTTAAAAATGTGAAGGATTAAGTGACCTAGTAGCTGTCAAAGTTTATATTACATAACAAATAGTTTTGTGTTTCTTATCGCAAGCATTTTTTTTCATATATCTAAAATTTATAAAATTTATTTTAAAAAAACAAAAATTATTGCTGAATTTAAGGGTTGTTTCACTCCTTAATCACATATGAATTTGTTCTTTCGCGAATTTAAAAACATTACATCTGCCCGTTTAAATTAAAATAAATAAACTTTTATCCCATATTATGGCGTATTTATTGCATTCGATGCGAAAAGTGCTTCCGGAGAAACTCTGTATGCGCATTCTCTACTGTCCGATCTCTGGCACGCGTTCTTTTTTACAATGAACACCGTGAGCCTTTTGTGGAGCCGCAGGCACCGGCATTTATACGGTAACGCTAATCTGTTTGTTTTGTGCGAATTCTGACCGGCGCATTCTTTAAATCGAAAAAATTCCATTGCCCAAAACGGAGAGTGTAAAGTACAAAGAAAGATATACTGTTAAAGATTCGAACGATAATTCAGTTTGTCCTGGAATCGAACGGTTATAAGTAAATTACACTTTTCTCGAGCGGTTTTAATTGATAAGAAAGTGAATTCATACCGATGAATGGAAAGCTCTAACAGGTGTTTGCTTTACAAATCTAGATAAGAACGTCAATGTGAAAATGTCATATCGATTACTTAATTCTATAATACAAATAGAGAACCATAATATGAATTAAATGCTGATGTAAACTATTCTTATTTTATTATTGCTTTGCGTTAAAATTTAATTAAACTAATGAATGTTAATTGAATTTATAAATGGCGAGCACCAAGTAATTAGGTTAAAACTTTATCGATTATGTTAATTTATGTTATATTAGACACTCACACGTTTTCATTCATGAAATAGGCAAATCTGCTGTAAAAGTCGTTTAGTGGTTTTCTAGGGCGTGTATGCTTCAATTAAAACGCCATGGAAAAAATTAGGTAAAGATATTAAAAGCAAAAGTCGCAAGCATCGAAAAATTAGAAATCATTGCATTCAACCTTTCGGTCCAACTTTAATAATATAAGAATAGTTCGATTTTCAAAACTAATTTTATTTTATGAACATTACATTACAAGCTTTGCTTAATATAAAATGTGGTACCCATACTTTGTTCACTGATAATTTCCACAATCCTTAAATAATGTACAGTTGACTTTCTCTAAATCGACCTCTCTTTAATTCGAATCGAATTCATACTTTTGTATGTTCAATTGAATGGTTCCATCCATTTATAAACGCCATTCTCTAATTCGAAGTCTTCTTTAGTCGAATTAAAAATTTCGATATTTCATGAAAATTTCAAGCCAATTTTCCTCCCTCCAAAACAGTCAACATCAGTTTTCACAAATTTGCAGAAAGTAGAAGAGTAGTTTAAACAACAGCACAGTTTGGAAACAAATAAAAATTTCGGACTTTTTAAACCTCAGTAATTAATTTTTTCATCATTATATGTAACTGTATGTTATAAGATTCTCCTTTTTCTGTATATTATACGTCGATACATATTACAAATTAATATACCTATCATTTTTGTCTCACTCCTTCTAATTCAAACTCTTCCTAATTTGAACAAATTGGAATACTACATGAGAATTTGATATTGATAGAATCAACCGTAGACTAACATTACTAAATAAACAGATAGGACAAAAGTTGATTTTTCTATCGCTATTAAGAATAAAATTTAACAGCTTTTAACAATTTGGGAAATGTCAAATACATTATCTATGAAAATTCGTTCATATTCAATTTATATAAGTATTTTTTAAATATCTTTAATACAACATGTTTCAATATAAAGTAACCATCTTCAGATCTGATTTAAAAAAAAATGTTTTAATCATAATCAAATAAGCAAAACATAGAATGATAGAAGCATGTTTACAAAAAGTCAATTCAAAAAATTATTAACTTTACTTCTGTTCAATGTATTATCATAAATTTTTTTTATTATACTTAATATTCATTATCTCAATTTCATAGGCAGTACATATTTTTAAACAAAATAGTTTTTTAGTTACATATTTATAAAAACGCAAAATCGTTTTTTAACATGTTGCTGTAATTTCTAGTTTGTAATATGCATAAAATTGAAGTTCAGCCTTACAGTATTCTCTTTTAATTAAATCTTAACTTGTTCCTTAAATTTTGTTAAATATCTACTGTTTAATATTTTCGATTTCTTGTGATGTAGCAATTTTTAGAGTTGACGTTTTGTAAGTGTATCTTTAATTTTAATTATTTGATTATAATTAAAAAAAATGAAATCAGACACTTTGGACTGAAACATGTGACGTTAAAAATATTTAACAAATATATAGAATGTGTATGAAATTAATTGGTTCCTTATTTTACTTTTACATATTATTTCACCAATCTCTGAGACTTTTATTAAATAAAATAAATAATTGCTTCCATAGGATGCTAAATTCATGGCCAACTAAGGCTTCGATATTATTAAGTATGTATATTTGTGATTAATTAGGTCCTGTTAGATTATTTTTAAAATTGAATACGTATACATTTTTAAACACATGGCTGGAGATCTTAATTACAAACGATTTTTGCTTAAATGTTCCAATCCTAACTACCTCTAAACGATATATATTAATAGTCTTTAGAAATGACGTAGAAACTTTCTGCAGATATCTCGCCTAATATTAAGTTTAAATCACCCAAATGTAATGCTTTTCCAAATTTGCTGGTGAAGTTATAGAAGCTATACTAACCATAACATTTTACAGCCTTCTTTTTTTACAATTAAGCTAATTGGCCCAAAACTACTAAGGCATTTTGTTGAAAAATATCCTTAACAATCACTTTTCATCATAATATAGAAATCACTCTGTATATATCATGTTTAATTACAATCTGTCATGCAGTGTAGCTACATTGTACATTTATGGAATATAAAATCTTATTTTAATTCACAACTAACGAACTGGAAACATTTTAAAATTACATCCGCCAAAATAACAGCAATTACTTATATCATTTGACAAGTTTCATTATAGGCCATATCTCCTCCATTTATTGCACCCAATGGGATTAATTGAAAGTAAAAATGCTCATTTTACAAGAACAGATGGTTTGTCAATTACGTATACCTGTGTGTTAATCGATGACAAGGATCGAAATATTCAGTTATTAATTATTGATTGAGTAACTTTCATTATGTATTCCATATATAATTTAAATAAGTAAGAGTTTTTTTACATTTTTACGATATATGCAGTAAATAATAGTTTGCTTGTTTGATTATAATTTAACAAAATACCTGTATACAGTAACTTACATGCAGCCGATAACTAGCAGTTACATTTACCATATTTTTTTAGTATTATTGACAAAAAGATTTTTTTTAATGAAACCTCGCAATTAATAAATTCAGAAATTTAGGAGCACTGCCACCAAATTTCTGTTTAATTTTGATGTGTACTGCTGTGTGGCTCAAGCAAATTCGAAATTACTTGCAAATAAACATCTAGTTTTCATTTTACTTAACTTTAACATTAATTAACTCACAATGTTTTTGGAAGAGGTAAAAGTAAATTTTAAATTCAACTTTACATTGCAATAAAAAATAATAAAAGCAGTTATCGGGCTTTAAAATATAGCAAATGAGCCTTCTATTGACCAATTTGAATGCGTGCGTTCTCGAAAAGAAAGTGCAAAAAAAAACAGGATAATAGAATCTCTAAAATTATATTTCACTCATATTGATCTAATTAATGTAGCAACTGAAATTGTCGAGTTAAAAAAGCCCTTAAAAATAGCCCAGCTAGTACATTAACAATTAGAAATGTCAATGTATTTATTTTTTAACTTCATTTCAAGTAAATTAAAAAAAAACATGTGTTATATATTTGAATTTACAACAATTTATAGCAATTGAAGCCAAAATGTACTTTCAGATCTCATCAGAAATAGTCAAGAGTGTTTAACAATTCAATGTCTTATGTAATTTGTTTATTGTCTGCATTCAGTTCCGCAAAAGTATCACTGAGAAAAATGAGTGTATTTTTATGTAACAGATGCCATATAATTTTCAGAACCTATTGTGTATCTTTCACATTACCCAATATGTTATGCACATTGTTTTTACTATTTAAATATAATCTGATATTACACGATAAAGGTTCTTTGTTCCTAATAAGTGTGCATTCATCCAAAGAAATTATTCTTTTAAATAGCGACAAAGAAATATTTATTGCGTGCTAAGAAAAAAAATTATTCAAAACAAATAGCAGTTTAACATGCAGATTTCTTCTTTATGATAAAATACAGCTTTGATTTGAAAATAATCGATATTATTCGCAGAGTAAAATTGCTCTTTTGGAATAAGTTGGCTAGATTTGAAAAAGGGTAATTTTAACATAATAATTGCATTGGATTAATTATAATTGTTCTTAGTCTAATTCTAAACTTATTAATAATGCTCACTTTGTTAATTTAACGATACCTATTTTTTAAGTAAACTTATTGCGTTTGATAAAATAAACAAGTGGATGTAATAAAATTATATGACTGCCGTTTTCTTGTCTCTCATTTTTTTTTTCTGGGGCGCCCCACGTTATTAACATAAATTTACAAAATTAGTCATTGTAATCATGCACTCGCACAGAAAAATCATAAAAACTGCATTAAGTCCTTCGTGTTATTGTTATGTGCTGGTAAAAAACAGTTTGTGTAATTAGGGCTTTTAATAAGAAGTTGCTGAACTGTGTTACTTCAAAACTACAATTGCTCATCAGGGAATGTTTGTATATGACGCTGCATCAGTCAAGTATAAATTCCGAATACATTATTGTGTACTCTGTCTACGTATTGTGATTAGTCACTAATGAACAGGCAAATAAATGTAGAGGGCAGCACAAATATGCTCATTACATATTGCATATTACAATACGTAGACAGAGTACACAATAACGCATTCGGAATTTATACTTGACTGATGCAGCGTCATATACAAACAATACAAACATTCTCTGATGAGCAATTGTAGTTTTGAAGTAACAAAGTAGATTTAATAACTTAAAGAAAGAAACTATATTTTCGCCTGAAAAATACTAATTTTTGGTTCTAAGCCCATATATTCCTATTGCAGTTTTCTCTGCCATTTTGGAGCCATCAGTGTACCATTTGATGGCATTTCTATCCAATTTCAAGATGGTGTTATGATCCCAGTCGCTTTTGTTACTATGCTTTGTGGTGAATTCCTTCATAAAGCTGAATTTCTTTGACATGTCATCCCTGGGCATGTGCCAGGTTTGATCGCCGTCAGGAGATTGAGACCTATGCCTAATCGTTCCTTCCTTGACCATTCTGAGTGTGGTTCTTTTTGCCACTTTCTCTACCACAATATAGAGAGGAATAATTTCCAATACTACCTCGATAGCTGCTGTTGGGCAAGTTCTCATAGCCCCAGTTATGCATACGCATGCTAATCTTTTTATGCACTTTCGAGAGGTTAATTCTCGCGGTAGCCAGATTAGTTCTTTTGCTTCAAGCTACTGATGCGTAAGTGATGATGGGTCTCACTATCGCTGTATACATCCAAAGCAGTATTTTTGGGTTGCATCCCCACTTTTTCCCTGCAAAGTTTCTGCACACCATCAGGGCTTTTTTGGCCTCGTTGATTACTTCAAGTTCATGTTTGTTCCATAGAAGTTTATTGTCTAGGGTAAGGCCCTTTCTCCAATCTATATGGGCTATCATGTAAAATACAAATAATGTGGCATTCGATTAAAATAAAAATAAGGAAATACATTAGTACAGATATTCCAATGCATTCAAGTATAATGAGCGATGTACTAAACTCGAAATAACCAGTCTACCTTGCAGTACACCCGTTTCTACTTCCACAACTTTATGTTAGTAGTAGTCGAGGTAATTTCATTATACTGGCAAGATTCTACAATTACATAAAAGTCATTATTTACACTCGTATGTGTTTTCCGCGGATTTTATGGCCACTTAACACGAAGTTCAACAACGGCAGGCAGTAAATGGCGCGATTAGGAATAAACCAGAAAACCGACCAGATGTATTAAACGATGGTAAGAGGTCGTGAATTTACATTGGATAAACGCGTAGAGCACTGACGTGAAGTTGGGCTTTCGAAACGATTTCAGTAAAACAGGAAGACATTTATGTTTGTTATGTGTTGGTGCAAGCAATTCTAGGTATAAGAGACAGAAGAATAAAATTAAATGTATTGAAATTTAAGAATTAAATTAGAGGTATATATAATTTATTGTTAATTGTTGTTTATCCTAGATTTGAATTCGGACGAAAGCATTATTTGAGCAAGTGAACTCTAAGAAGTAGTGGCGAATCTACACGCCATTTTAGGCAAAATATATCACCTCTATTTCGTACGGTAAATTCGTTTTTTGTTCGATTGAAAGTAAATTGTTTGATTGACTATTTTCCCATCAATTATAGAATCCATTATTTACTTGCCCTGAAGTAGAGACGTGGTTGTCAGCAAAATTAGTTTATGAGCGCGTTGTAAAATACGATGACATTTCCCAGAAATAGAAGATAGTAATGACATGCCATTAAGTCAATAATTGATTTAGAACAATTTATAGGGTCAAAGCTACTAAATTACTACTATCATTTATGAAACGTTTGAACATGTGTACTACATCCTATATCTGTAATGTTTCTTTTATCGTGTAATATTCATTACGTACAATTAACTTATATAGTTTTCATAAAAAAAAAAATTACGTTGTAAGATTAAATGCTACATCGACAAAAGACAATCAAATTGACATGATTTTGAATTTTTTCTAGAAAAATCAATGCCTATCGATACAATGTTAACCTGATAATTGCGATGTGTTTCTATTTTTTGACTTCAGTACGCTTAAAGTCTCGTACACACCAGGCGGCGGGTGCGAATGTAACTGTAATGTAAGACGAATGTAATCGACGGGGACGTGTATTTGCTGTAGTGTGGACGTAGGGTCGCGAGCATATCTATAAATGGATGAATGGAATGACGAAAAGCATTGATGCTGACAGGAAGCTGGCAAAATAGGGAAAGTAAAAACTGTATATATTAATAATAATAAATGTGGGATAAACATTAGGCACTTATATTACTGAATGTTGGTATTGATGAATATAAAAAGTATTAAATGTTCTTTATTTAAGAATTAAGTCGCAACGGAATCATGGTTTCTAATTGAAAAATATAACAATAATTCGGTAATACTTTCCAAATATTATTACTAGTTAGTTTAAGAGAAAAAAACAATTTTAATAAATTAAATATTTGTTACTACTTTAATATTAAACACAACAACACTGCTGTACTCTTTTTTAAGACTGACTATACTTTTAAAGGTTTGTAAGTAACAATATTATATATTAATAGAGTAGGCCTAAAAGAACTGTCTCAAGAAATCATTTCCAATTTGAGACCTAAATAGCAATAATATTTTTTCAACGTAATGTTGAATCATTTCCTTTGGAAAAATCTTGATGAATGATTTTGCAACGATTGAATGCTTAAGGAAGTCCCTCGTTCGTTGCATGGTGAAACTGAAACCGTCCCCCTTACATTCGCCTCACATTACAATTACATTCGCGCTAGCCGTCAGGTGTGTAGGAGCCTTTACGAATACAAAACGTCAAATGGACAAATATTAATCTTTATTATTTCAAATTATACTTCAGTGTAATATAGGCCATATAAATGTTGGGTCATATTGAACGTAGATTTTGGTACTTTTGAAAAAGAAAAAATTGAAATGCAATTAATTGTAAATAAAAAGATGTTAAAAAAGCTCTCAAGAACTGAAAATTAAAATATCTTTTCTACTTTTTGGTTTCCTCAAAACATCTCGTCCTATTTTGAGTCAAGTGAATGTAAGTATTTTTTTTACAGAAAATTAGTTGCCCTATAACAAATTTTTGAATAAATAGTGTTTTATTTAGAAAATTTGAACTGACCATTCTTGACACACTTACAATAAGCAAACAATTCAACATATAGAATAATATCCTTGATTCTTCCTTTATAATACGGTACATTTTGTAATAATTTGCTAAATTATTATTGTTTTCATATTCTAAATAGAATAGATATTAATTATTATTATTTCACAAATTAGTATGAGGGTGGATCTTCTATATTTTGGATATACTTAAATGTTTTTTTCAGTTAGAATTTACTTATATAACAATCAAATAAGTAACCAAAATAGTTTTCAAGATTGTTCTTGAAAAAAATGAAATTTGTTGAAACTTTTTTTTGCAAATTTTTCACTACTGACATATGATTACATTTTTTTAGTAAAGTAAATAATAAGAATTCGCACAAATGTGTTTTAAATTGTGAAATTAAATTGCGAAAAATAGTTCCTATTTCTTTTATTTTGGAATTTCAATTCGTAGTTTTTCATTTTTTTTTGCCACTAATTATTACAGATATTTTTCGCTTGATGAATATATAAATAAAGTAGAAACCGGTAGCTAATGTAGTTAAAATTTTAAAATAAAAGCATTAGGAAGCATTTTTTTTGCGATTTTATATTACAATTGGAGATCAACCCAATTAGTAAGAAATTTTTTTTCAGTAACTTCAACATTGAAATACGAAATTACCAATGATGACCGTAACTAGTAATCTAATACAAGATTACTAGTTACGTTGATGTACTTCTGTTGAAGTTACTAAGAATAATTGTGGGAAATTTAAACTTTGCTACTATATAGACCATACATTTTAAATAATTGGTATGGATTTATTTAAATATTTTGTTTTTTCATGTTACTTTTTAGGAAGAATTAGATTTGACCGCACCGAACAAGACTGCGATGCTGAATCTACCATCCCAAAAGAAGTGGCAGATCTATTGCTCAAGGAAAGGAGGCGAGGACACTGTTGACCAGTCACACGCGCCCGAACACTATATAGAAAGACTGCGAACCTTAGCGACCGTAGGTTTAAACATCTTTGCTCTATCATCCATTTTTTTTTTGGAATAATTTCTTTCTTTCGCTCATTTTCAGATGGAATACCCCGAAACGAACGTCGACGAAGAAGTACGATCCAGGACGAAACAAATCGACGGCCTCAAGACGGCCCTCAGGACCTCCACGAATAGCTTCGTGTTGCGATTTATAGAATTAGAAGGATTACCGGCCCTATTGACGTTTCTGGAACGAATGGATTATTTCACCGCCCAAAGCACGATACATACAAGTATTATAGGTTGCGTGAAGGCTTTGATGAATAATTCGGTGAGTTGAAGAAGTTAGAAATGGTATCTCTTAATATCAAAATTTCTACAATATCTAAATAAGTAAGACAAATGCTGTGAAAACTTGCCAATTGTGGGTAAATCACTTTTTTTTGTTCTTCTTTTGGTGATTGGCCAGATTATTCAACGTGTTTTGAGGTGATTTTACTACTTAAGTAGTGTACAGGATGTTACGCTGAGAAAATTTCTCTATAACTCGTAAATCATGACAGATAGGAAGGAGTTTTTATGAACTGTTGTGAGGTTATGGTTTTTCTACAAGAAAAAAATTTGGCGTTTGTATAGAGTCTTACCAAAGGAGCCCTCTATGTCTAAAAGTTACTGCAAGGGCAACTTCCTTTTGATGTAGGCTCCTTTTGAGTCCTCCCATCAAACTATGCAGGGCAGCTTCCCCTGATTTGCTCCTCTGGTATGTCCATTGCAGAGAATGCAGAGGATGGTGTTTCATAACCTGGCTGCAGCCTTCAATTTTATTTTCTTAAATACATTACTCCCCAATTATTGTTGCATTTTTTAAATCATCAGTAAATTTTGAACAAATAAGATAAAACATATCTTAGGCCTGAACTTAGATATAGTTGATTTTCTAAAAAATACGTTACTTATATTGTTTGAGAAAGGCGCCTGTAATTTAATTACATTTTGGAATATCTTAGTACAGATGCACTTACACTTTCCGATGTGTTTATACCCTATCTTTGATATACTGAGAGTTCGCCACTAAGTGAAAATCCAAACAACTTCAATTGAGGATATCTATTTTTTTTAATAAAACACCCTATAGATGTTTACATTATTGATTTCTATTAATAAATTCTTTTTGCTAAGATGTTTTACGTCAGTCTCTTATTCTTTTCGAGCTATTATGGTTTTCATTAATTTCTCATTTATTTTACCTAATTGTATTTATAATTGTATTAGGTCATTATTCTAAAAACGAATTTCAGAAGGAAATTCAAATAAATTAATCAATATGAATAAATGAATGTCGCATAACAAAGGAAAATTAGTAGGGAAATGTTGTCCAAGTTCCCACAAATTCTTTATTGACGACTACCGGTTTCGTCCGCTAAGGGACATCTTCAGGTCAGAATTATAAAACAGTTTAAAATTTAGTCATGTAGTAAAATATTAAAAATTCTTAATTTCTTTTTCTCTTGGTTTTTAGGTCGTAAATATTGAAAACATGAATGAGTACTACAACGTTTCGCTTTATTGCAAAGCTTTTTCAAGTATATACTATATATAAAATTATATACATGGTCAGGGATTGAAGTTTTAAAAATAATAAAAATTGGATTGTAAAATTAAATAAAATTGTATAAGACGTAATAACACACATAGCAAACGACAAAGTACACTTTAAAATAAATTAAATACAGAAGACAATGTATTTTTAATCTACGACTGGTCTTCCTGCGTTCTTCTACTACAATTTACGCACACATAGTCAAAAACCGTGGATTAAAAGAAAATTAATTAAAATACGAGTTTTTCGACGTAACTGCCATTTTATCTAGGAGTTTAGTCAGGTCTGCGCATCTTGCCAGCCATCTAACTGGATCTCATTTTCCTATCCATCTATCTGAATAATGCTGATTTAAATTTAATAAACGCCATGTGCAGAGTGAGCTGGTGCTTCATTATGCTGGAGTCACATTTGCCCTCTTATCAAGATATAAGTCATCCAACTAGTCTCTAAATTAATTCTCAAGAAAGTGTAAAAAAGTAAGATAGCCATAGAAAAAGTGTGTTGCCAATAAGATCTCCTCATACATTAATCGACCACGGTCCTGAATATTTATGCTTCAAATAACACACCCGTTAACTATGTGATAATAATGAAAATTGAGAGATTTTTGGCGAAAATAAGAAGAAGAGAAGAACAGAAACAAAGAAAAATTGTTATTCTTGGATGAGATTAAATTCGAAGTATCAATTTTGCAATATATTCCATATGTTGTTCTTGCAGTAATTCCCTCAATTACGGCGGTTAACATCCTTATGGGAAAATAGCTTCATCATAAATCATCATAAATAATATTTTATTTATGAAACCTGATTCTCTTCGCTCTATTTCTAGTATTTATTGACTAAGGATCCACTTCCAATCAAAATCACGTTGGTCCAGTTCTTGAACGAATTGATAATGATATGCATAAAAAATATTTTTATTTAAAAGGCGTTATAAGGATGTGAATAAAATCCCTATGGTGCCTACGACCGCCCATTTGCCTACTACCAAAAATTCATGTTTTCCATTGGTTTCAGTTCCAGATCTTTTTCCTTCTTTTGATATTTGCACATTATAATTTTTGGAAAATCCAAAATATCTTGGGAATTAACGAGTTTAGGCCTAAGTAGTGTTCACTGATATTTTAAAAGGTGCAACAATAATGAGGGTATTGTATTTAACAAAAGAAAATTGAATGCTGTATCGAGAATACGAAATGCCATTTATAAATGATATTTTGGGTTATAGAAAAATCATAATCCTACCATTTATCTGTTACTGTTAACGAATTATATAGGAATCTCTTTTCTTCCTCCAAGAAACACCCTGTATATTCATAATCATAATCATATCAATTTATTGGCATCACTTCAGTACATTCATATTGTGAACATAAATGCCAAAAAGGCTAAATCACCGTAAAGGTGCTCTTCCTTTTGCCTCAATTCCAATTTTTATGGTTTTGGCCAGAAGTATAACATATGAATTGATACACGTCAAATTTATCTTTCCTTTTCTATCACTCAAGTTAACACTATACAACTTGAGGTTTACTTTGAGATTATAATTCCATTCTACTTTTCCAAAAAATCACGAAATGTAAAACTAAAGATGCACGTTCCTGTCACTTTGACAGATCTCCAAATAGTCTCCAAAATAGTCTACATCTATGCATCTTTCTTCTATTGCCACAAACAATTGCTATTCTCATACTCAACTGCTTGTACATCGTTTTAATAATTAGCAAGGTTTCAAAACTATTTGCCTTTCCTTATCACCTAATCGAAGGCAACATTGACCTTTCCGGGGCAATGATTTCCTATTTGCGTTCATTTTTCTCACCGAACAATCTACATTTTATCTATCGCAGAATCGCACTGCGTGTGTAGTCACTGCTAATGAACAATTCTCATCCATACCAACGCCTTCTTACCTCCACTTTTACTATTTGCGCTATTCCACAGTCGATGCAATCGAAATGGTAATAAATAGCACAAGATAAGGACCAATAAACCCGCTGAACTCAACCAATTCATAAAGCATTTAGATTTACTTAGGTACGGACGAACACTTCTTCCACGTTCTTCCCTCTTTAGCAGTGTATTCCGCCTATCTGCACGTACGAATCGGCACATTACAAGAAATAGAAAAGTAAAATCCCAGTTGATTTTCTATTGAAGCGTGAATTTAGCCACCGGCTAAAGAATCGACCCGTAACGCTTTAAATTACATACTTAACTATTTGAGCGAAAGAGAGATTATAATCTTCAGATGATGCTTCATATTCTCCAATAATAAAAGTGTTTTAGATTGTAACTTAGCGATCGGGTATAAACACATTGCTTCCGGCTAGTTTAAATTGAGGAGCTGGGTGTAAGATCAGTAGACTGATTTCTTTGAACGTTTATACAAAGTTGCTCTTCGAGCTATTGCTCTAGATGTTTTACGAGATAAGGCGATTATAATTTAGTGTCATTGTTCTATAAAACGAGATTTGAAGGTCAGCATTGTAACATCGAAGGAATATTAAATGAAATAGAGACATGAGCTAGAACGAGACAAATTGTAGCACTTATTGTTTTGTCTTATTCGTACATTAAATCTTGTTTCTGCCTGATTGATGTTCAACCGTTGCTAAGGTGACCTAACTTATTCATGGAGTTAAGAGGAGGATCGGTTAGCATTTAGCGAAATTGCAATTATGTTTGTTGTGAATCCAAAGAGAATATGGATCTGTAATAAATAACGTTTGATGATTATTTAAATGAATAGTTTAAATGAAGAAGAGCTTAGCAACTAAGCAAAAACACACCCTCAAGACTATTGTCGATCTTATTTTATTCCTAACTAAACCACCACTAACATTTAAAAGTATGGACCTGCAATGAGGAATAACGACGCAATTGCTATGTATTCAGATGATATGATCTTAATTATACAACTCCATAAGAGGATCCACAATTAGTGTTGCTTTCTGAAGCTGTCCTGATAATTCACTTAGGATTAGATTAGGATTGGAGTCGCTAGACCTATGTGCCTAAACGCATTGTCATCAATAATCGAAATCCCTCTGCCAAACCCTTGTTGTACAGAGCTTTCATGTGAAGACACAAAACAGAAAAGAATTTTCACGTTGAGAAAAAAATTCTATTGTTGAAATATGAAAGAAACACGTTACACTGTGCATGTACATAATTTAACGAATCAGATTCGAATTATCGTTATATTCGAGAAAATCGTGTTGGACTTTTGAAAATTTACCAACTTCTTGACAGGGTAGTTTTGAAATAATATACCAATGCTGTATGTATTTTGGATTCATATTGGTTTTTAAAACAGGATGTTATGTAATTTAAAAGATATATTCTACGGTTTGTATATGATGAACTATAGAAAATTTGGTTTAATTTTTAGTTGTTCATTTTTCAATATCTCACAGGAAAACACCTAGTGAACGTAGTTACTTTCCGCGTGAAAACTCCATACATATAGGTCATTTTAAACACTAAAATAGCAAGTTCTTGCACTTTTCATTTTTTAAGATGTTTGGGGTGGTACCAGTAATGTGCAGTAATTTTGCAACTATTGAAGACTTGTGCTAACAATTTACTAGAAGCGATGTAAAAGTTTTTTAGTGTTTGTCCCTATTCTTTTCTGAGGAAAGCATTTATACACTGTTATTTAACTGCAGCTTTCTTTATCAGATAATTCTAAGTCATTGGCTAGGAAGTGGAACGATATTTTACAAAAATTCGAAACCAATAATATATAATAAGCTAGAACTTAGTTTTTTCCACTGCCAGATGCCAAGACTAACTTGACTAATTTCCTTCCCACAAAAGAGGCTATGAGATATCTTGTCCAGCGCTAACCTTATCACCAGATGCAGCAATTGGAAACGTAAAGAAGGAAGTGAATAGTTGGGGTTGAACGAGAAAGCAGCAGGGATTAATCCTAATTTCGTTAGAACTCCGACAGTGACTCCAATGATATCAAGGTTATTCACTTGAAGCCTAATTTTAAAATGAAGCACAACGATTTTAAACCGGTGCTACCTCATCTGCCAGCATTAGTTCCAACAACCTTTTGAAAAAGAGGGCAATCTATGAGGTGCTGTACTTTGAGAACCATTGCAAATTTAATATAGTTAAAACATACGAGGGGAGGTCCAAAAGTTCGTGGAATGAAAGGGTTTTAAATAAAATAAAACAATAAATCTAATTTTTCTTTTCAATATAATCACCCTTAAGCACAATACATTTATTAGATCTATGAATTAATTTTTCTAAACCATCATAAAAATATTTTTTATCTTTCGCCTCAAAATGGGCTAAAATTGCCTCCTTTACCTCATTGTCGTCGGAAATTTTTTTTCCCCGTAAGTGTTTTTTTAAATTGCGGAACAAATAAAAATCACTAGGGGCCAGGTCTGGACTGTAGGGTGGATGGACTATTGATTGAAAGCCATGCTTGTGCAGAGCAGCCATTGCAACTCTGCTCTTGTGAACCGGCGCATTGTCTTGCAAGAGGAAACACCCTTGGTCAATTTCCTCGACGTTTTTCCTTGATGGCCTCCTTTAATTTTCCTAATATCGCTGCGTAATATTCTCCGGTTATGCTCCTTCCTTTTCTTTGTAATCAATCAATAATATCCTTCACAATCCCAAAAAACAGTAGCCATCAACTTTCCAGCCGATTCTGACACTTTGAATTTCTTTGGCGGTGGTGTCCCCTTTTTATGCCATTGCATGGACTCCTGTTTGGACTCAGGCTCAAAGTGATGAACCCATCTTTCATCTCCGGTAACAATCCGCTCCAAAATGTGTGCAGGTTCGTCTCCACACAGCTCCAAAAATTGTTCGGACGCATCGGCGCGCTGTTGTTTCTGAAGTGGCGTGAGCATTCTCGGTACCCATCTTGCACTGACTTTTGTCATACCCAGGTGGTCATGTAGGATACGCAAAATGGTGGTATCTGATACTCCAACTAATGCAGATAATTGTTTTTTTCTTCAAACGGGTATCTTCCAGTACAACTTCTTCCACTTTTTCGGCGATGTTTGATGTGGTGGCCTTAACTGGCCGTCCTGAGCGGGGGTCGTCTTCAATCGACTCCCGGCCCTGTTTAAAAAGACCATGCCACTTATAAATCATTGATTTACTAGGGCACTGTTCCCCATAAACGGTTTCCATTTCATTCAATATGGTTTGAGCGTTCTTTCCTTGCTTGGTAAGGAATTTTATTACAGCACGGTGTTCAATTTTCTCCATAGTTTCAGTTTTCTTCCGGATTGACTTGTGTAGCAGGCAACTATTCGTAAACGACTGACGCAATAGGGCTGCAGCTTAACCTATATACTAATGATGAGTCCCCAATCAGAATGACACATAGCGAGCGCACCTATCCGCATTCCGTCCCCTCCATTCCACGAACTTTTGGACCTCCCCTCGTATAGTCTAATAAACAAGCAGCTACCTGATAAGTTACTGAGCGAAAACTGGGAAAAAAAATCAAAAATCTTGCATTTTTCCTCACCTTAAAGATTTAAGACAGTGCTTTCGCCACTGCAAACTTGGATTCACGCTATTAGTACTGTTTCAAACGACAGATCAAAAAATTAGAGCTACATGAGAATTACTTTCATAGCGGACAATCAACAGTCTTAGAATCATTTTAGCAATCTTCTCTACTTAATGTGAATCTTTTATGTGTTTAGGTCTTTATTTCTTTCGGAACCATTTTGCGTGTTTTTCTCTTCACCGGAATTCACTTAACAACACTTCTGTTAAAGGATGCCAAATAGTGAAAATTCCAGAATATTTTAGGTGTACCATATTATAATTTTCTCAACATTTACTTTGCAATTTAACTTCTTTCCAGACCGGTAGAGCTCACGTCTTAGCTCATCCGACCAGCATAAACACGATTGCTCAATCCCTAAGCACCGAAAACATCAAAACGAAGATAGCCGTCTTGGAAATCCTAGGAGCAGTATGCCTAGTTTCCGGTGGCCACAAGAAGGTGTTAGATGCCATGCAACACTACCAAAAATACGCCTACGAACGAACAAGATTTCAAGGCATCATCAATGATCTCGACAGGTCCACAGGCATTTATAGGGACGAAGTGAATCTAAAAACCGCCATCATGTCCTTCATAAACGCAGTGCTCAATTACGGTTTAGGACAAGAGAATTTAGAGTTCAGATTACATCTGAGGTACGAGTTTCTCATGCTGGGCATACAACCGGTGATTGACAAGTTAAGAGGGCACGAGAATGAAACTTTGGATCGGCATTTGGATTTCTTTGAGATGGTGAGGAACGAGGACGAAAAAGAACTAGCAAGGAAGTTTGAGCAGGAACACGTTGATACTAAAAGCGCCACAGCGATGTTCGAATTACTTCGACGAAAATTGAGTCATACAGCGGCGTATCCTCATCTCCTCTCGTTATTGAAGCATTGCGTGTTGATACCTTTAGATTACGGTTCCCATCCGCAGCATTGGTTGCTCTTCGATAGGATAGTGCAGCAAATCGTGCTGCAGCAAACGGAAACGTCCGACACAACGAAAACTATAGTCAGGAACCCAGATGTATCCCCTCTGAACATTAACGTTAAGGAAATCGTCCACTTACTAGCCAAAGAAGAAGAATTAGTCGCTGCCAGAAAGAAGGCGGAGGAATTAGAAAAGGAGAACACGGACATGTCCAATCGCCTAGCGAAGAAGGAGCAGGAATTAGACCAACGAACCCAAGAGAAGGAGGACATAGAATCTAGTCTCGCTAGGATAAAAGAGCGATTAGAAAAAGAAACGGCTGCCCACATCGAAACGAAACAACGCGTCGGCGAGCTGGAATATCGAACGGCCGATTTAGACAGGCAAATCTCTTGCGAGCGTGGCGAAAGACATCGCTTGGAACAACTGGTGAACTCCGGCAGTATTCCTGATGACGCCAAGGTGATCGGCTTGAAACCGGATGTTAAGTTGGAGTACAAAGACTTTAAACCGATGCCACCCCCTCCGCCGCCATTAGCTCCGCCCCCACCACCAGCACCGGGTCTCCCGCCACCACCCTGCGCCCCCATGGCGCCGCCGAGTGAGCCAATGAAAGTGGAGGTGCCTAAAAAGAATGTGCCACAACCGTCAAACCCGCTAAAATCGTTTAACTGGTCCAAGTTACCCGATACTAAATTAAACGGCACTATTTGGAGCGAATTAGACGATACTAAATTGTACAACGCTATGGAAATTGGATTGTATCGATAAACTTTTCAGCGCCTATCAAAAGAATGGAGTTACAGTAAGTTGTGATATATCCTTTCACCGCAGGCATGAATGTTAATTTAATGAGTGCTTTTAGAATGAAGGCTCTATTGAAGATCTGAGACAAATGGGTAAGGGCAGAACTAAAGTGCTTTCAGTTATAGACGGTAGGAGGGCGCAGAATTGCACCATCCTGCTCTCCAAACTGAAAATGTCGGATGAAGACATCACCAAAGCTATCCTCAGTATGGATAGCAAAGAGCAATTGCCTATAGATATGGTGGAGCAATTGTTGAAGTTCACCCCTAGTCCAGAAGAAGCCGCCCTTTTAGAAGAGCATAGCGACGAAATTGATTCTTTAGCTAGAGCTGATAGATTTTTGTACGAAATCTCCAAGTAAGTTTACTCAAAATCTCATTAACTCTTATGCCTAGATGTGTTAAAACATACACAGTAAGTAACAATATAAAACACAAAATCTGCTATCTTATGGCGTTAAGTCCCAGGTAACATGGTGACGTGAAATGGACGTTTCATAGACGTCAATATTACGTCCATTAAACGTCATTTCACGTCATCTGGGCTCTTTTTTCACCATATTTTTTGACGTATTATGATTGTTTCAATATTTAAAACACACAAACACGCTGCTAGGCGTTTTGTGAAAATTGCAACAGAAAAGAAAAACTAAAAAGTATCTGAGCTTGTTTTGATCCAATTATAGATTATATTTGACGGATCTTTTTCAGAGTCCCACATTATGAGCAACGTTTGAGGAGTCTCCACTACAAGAAGCGCTTCCAACTGACCCTAAACGAGATAAGTCCGAGGATATCCAGCGTGATGGAAGCCTCAAGAGAAGTATCACGCTCCAGGCGTCTACGAAGGTTATTAGAATTGGTGCTTGCTTTGGGAAATTACATGAATCGCGGTGCTAGGGGGAACGCGCACGGTTTCAGGTTGGCATCACTGAACCGTCTGGCAGATACCAAATCCAGTGCCGCTAAGGGAACAACCTTGCTACACTACTTAGTACAAATACTGGAGAAGAAGGTGAATATTTAAATTTATTTGTTAAAATGCTTAAATCGATATGTTTTCTAATTAGTTTAAAGACATTTTACGCCTGGATGAAGATATACCCCATGTTAGGGACGCAGCTAAAGTCTCCCTGGGCGAATTGAGCAAAGATATGGCGCAACTGAGGGCGGGTTTGAAGGACGTAGCGAAAGAAATCGAATTTCACAGATCTCAAAGTCCGATAGCCAATGATAAGTTCGTGCCGGTGATGAGAGAGTTCCAAGCGACGGCTACTTGCCGCTTAGCCGAGATCGAAGACCAATTTCAAGACATGAAGGTGGGAGATCTGTTTAAGAGTCTACTAAATTAGAATAATTTCATTTCTAATTTCAGACGCGATTCGAAAGGGCGGTCAGACTATTCGGGGAAGACCCAGCTCAAACTCAGCCGGATGAATTCTTCGGCATCTTCGACGCTTTCCTCTCCGCTTTTACGGAAGCCAAACAAGATAACGAGAACATGAGGAAGCGGCAAGAGGAAGAGAGAAGAGGGCGAAGCAAGAAGCCGAGTTGAAGAAGCTCACCTTGGAACGTAAACACAGCCGAGAGGGTATTCTATCGACTATCAGTAAAAATATGAAGAACAACGGGGGTAACGACACCAAAGGGGAGTTCGACGATCTGATTTCCGCTCTGAGAACTGGGGACGTCTTCGGTGAAGATATGGCCAAATTCAAGCGATCGAGGAAGAATAGGATAACCAGCGGAAACTCACCACCCAGAAGGAATTCCGTAAATAGGGAAGATAGTAGGGAGAGAGTGATTACTAATGGACGTAGACAGTAGTCGAATAAATTGAGGCGAAATCGAATTGTGCGTCGCGTTGATCGTGTTAAAATTAGTGATTGTATTGTAATAGAAACTACCAGATTTCTTTTTGTATGTATACATATTTAAGTAAACACGTATGACCATCACCCTTTTCGTTGTAAATTCACATTCATCATCATCATCATCTTATCATCCATCAGTCATGCAAATAACAAACAACCATTTGGAGTTGGACCAATACTATGAAAACGTGGGCTCTATATAGAACGTACATATTCTAATGATCGATGTTTTTCACTACGACTGCCTGATATAATACATATTATGTATGATGTATTTATAGATATGGATAAGAACAAAAGTAACAATAATTTTTGTATGATATCAAAATGAAAACAACGCATGATTTTTACAATTCTACGTAGGAATTTATATGTTTTTATATATAAAAAAAGTGAATAACGGTTATTATAATTATATTTGAAAAATTATAATATATGCTGATATAGACAGATATGCTTTGCATTGAATATACTGATTTAACGCATTTTAATGTTGAAATATATCATTGTTAATTTATTAAAAAAGGTTGTTTTATTTGTAACATACCGTCATATCAAAAAAAAAAGAGTTTACTAATTTAACTGGCTGCATAGTTCGAATAATAACGAAGTTAGCAATTTATTTTGAACACGACGTCATTTTAAGCACACTGTATATAATAACCAAAAACACCGATAAAAGATAGCATCTTTATCTGTGCCAAAAATTTAATTGATGTAAGCAATATATGGGGCTGTTTTTTATTTCGTCGATGGATTCATCGGTTGCAGTTGGTTTCACCAGTAACGTTCTTAAATTACTGTTTAGTTTCTGGTGGTGCACCAAAACACATTCTAAAATTTACCGCTTCAACCAAGTGGTGCCATCATCGCGCAACCGATTTTGGGAGATGGTGAGTTTGGTGTGGTGAATTAGCATAAGCTGGCATAGCCTCTAAATTGAAATAATTCAAGTAAACACGGAAGCTTGTTACAGCACTGATGAATGACTTATGGTGGGATTCTATGCATATCTGTAGCACCTATAATGTGCAAGTCTGTAACCCTATATTTTAGCTGCTTACAGATTTGCAAATAACTTTACAGATGCTGCAGATATGCATAGAATCCCACCTTTAATTTCAAATTAAATATTGACACACCGACTAGTAACATTTTATTTTTAATACAGATATCACTTTTATACCTGAAGCAATGGCAAATGAGAGTAATAGTAATAATAGCGATTCTTATTCGAATAAGAAGTTCCTTAACCCAAACTAATAAAACTAGCACTAGTTACAGTGTGTTCAAATAAATGAAAAATTGATTTGGAGTGAAAATGGTTAAACTCGAAGTAAATAGATTTAATAAGTATTGTTCTAATTGTAAACTTAAGAAAACAAAAACAGCAACGAAATCACTAAAAATACAAGGCATGAATTATTACTATATTACTATTGTTGTCATTGTTTATGAAAAGGTTTCTACCAAATTTAAGTAATTTAACTTCTTCAGCGCTGTCGTTTTCTTCGATTATGATTATGAGCTGGTTATGGTGTATTTTATTAAAACATCTGATGTAAATTGCACGACCAGCTTGATAACTTAGATAGTTTGCTTCATATACGGCCTGTCGAATCATTCAAATTTACATTGAATTGAATGTTGCACCTGATTACACCAGATTCCGGCAAAGAGCGACATCTGCATGACGTTTGAGAACATGAGAAGTATGAGAACTACTTTCTTGACACATCAAAATTATAATAATAGAGGACACAGCTGATTACCACCTGGTTTATATCAAAACTAAATAGTAGAAAACTATTAACCAAATACGACTGAAATAACTAACAAGATGTGAAATACAACTTTAAAAACCTTAATAGTTCGATTTTTAACGAAGCAAGCAGATTATTTAAAATAATTTTGAGAAGTATTAGCTTTGGTACTTGTCAATATGACGTTCACTTAAATTAAATTGACATTTTGCTGTCATAATCCTGCAACCGACGGATAAGCAATTTTCCAGAAAAAGTCCGGTAAGTGGCACCAGCGGTGAACACGTGCAACTCATGATTGCAACTCAGTCAAGCAGGTCGTGGTAAATTGATAGCTAAACTATCAGCTGGATTCGCTGGATTATAGGGCTATAGCCCCATCTATTGCTGAGAAGACCAATCTTTAGTAGAAAATAACGAAATTATCAACTATACTAGCTGACTTGCGGTTATGTTACCTTTTTTACGCCAAAGTTGCATAAAAGTGTGCCTAAATAGAAAGCAAGTTTCCTAAATATATAAATATAATTCTGTAAGTGGAATATCCAAGAAACTCAAAATAAATGACATTATCATTTTTATATTTCAGTACCTATCTACAGTTATATGAAGAGGATATATAATATCTTATATTTTGACCACTCGGACTATACATCGGTATTAAAATCACAAATGTTTATGCGCTAAGAAATTTATTTAAAAGTAGAATTCTGTTTAAAGATTTATGGCGCCATCTGGTGTTAGGAAGTTCAATTTTTGATAAAAGATATAGACATTATCAACTGTCATTCATGATTATATTGGATCATTCTTAACCAATAACTTGAAAATTTGGTTGCATATGAGATATGGAAATAAAGATATGGATGTATTTTCAAATTATTAGTCGTTAATAAAATAAATAGGATGTAGAATAAGCACTTTTTCAAATCTTTCTCGAAATTTTGTATTTTGTATATACTTAGGTTTATTTATATGAAATTGTAATGTTTGTTAAACTATGCGCAAAATATCGATTACCCACCACTATCTCAGGAAAATTTGCAATCCACGCTTTCTTCCAATCAATTAGCAATTTTATAATCGGTGTATTATTTAGGTATCAGTATAGATGGAATGTCATGATACTTTCGGATTTAAACTCTGTAGAGTTAAGAGATGAAAAAGATGAAGCAAAAGAAATTGTTGCGTGCATAAGTATCCAGGTTTCGTAAAACAACTTTCAGGTATCACCCCACCTGAGCTTATCATAAAACCATCGCTCATTTCTGTATAGCCTTCATTGATTAAAATATTCATATACTTTTACATAGATATAACGTTAGTCAGTTATAATATCCTATTTCAGTTCCGATATTATGTAGATGTATTAATTACTGAGCTAAAATTTCAGGAGGGAATTTGTTTTCTGAGTTAATGGTTTTAATAACTTTTACTTAAAAATGTTTGTAATAAGTAATCAATATTCATAATAATTCATTTTTTATGACATTTCAAACCAATTTCATATTATCACGTTAGTTAATTTGCAAAAGTAATATGAACTGATCATCAATAATGGCCCGAATCATATACTGATAACCATCAACTTAGAAATGGTTATACCTTTAACAATATGAAATAAAATAAGTAATAGAACCCTACACATGTAGCTAAAAGTTTCGATTTCATGTTTGTATGGATAACATATTGCAAATCGTAGTAGGTTGCCTATACATTAAAAGAATTACCGTTAATCTGATAATATACATATATATTTTGACTATGCATACATAACAATAAATTTGCATAGAAATTAGTTGTAAGCAATCATTTTAAAGAGAAAAAAAAATGTTTATGCATGTAATGAAATCTTTCTCGCATGGGTAAGTTCAAAAACATAATGTTAGAAGTTTATAGAACTGTCTGCTAACTGTAAGTGCACCATCGTCTGTAAATAAGTTGTCTCGTTTAATCAGTGTTTATGAATATAGCTGGTTACTATGAAACTTTAGCATTATTATTGCAACAATTTTGTTTCTGTTTTCATTGCTGGTTATGTTTTAGTGTTGGAATAAATGATGGAATTTTTCAATCAGAAATAGATAATACGCTTAAAAAGAGGGGGTTTAAATTTGTTGTATTATTTCTTTCTCAATACATTTTTTTTTTGTCCTTTTTTGCTTGGTTGGTTTTTGCTAACAGAAATTTTGTGATTTATATTAAAATATGAAAACAAAAAATAAATGATTCATTGTAAATTATATAAGTGATATAATATTTATATATATTCAGTCATCAATGAAACAGTACAGGCACTTGTTCTTAGAAAATTTGCGAATTAGCTTCTTCACCATACAGAGGCGATAAGGATTTAGCAAGGAATGACATCGCAAAAAGAAGTTTTTCATTTGAAAATTTTTGCGTTGGATTGTGTCGCAATCTTTTCCAGGAACTATCTTTTCCAGAACTATAATCCAACACTGGATCTTGGGCACCGCTTTTCTGTTGCAACCCATCAAGAATAAATATTGCCGCTCACTCAGTATGTGTCTGGTTTCAACTCTCTGCTGTCTACCTTCCAGAAAAGATTTTATGGGTTGCAGACTGTTTCCTCTTATTCTCATAGCTTCAATCTTTTTGAGTAGCTTTTCCCAATTAATGCTATCAAATGCTTTAGTTAAATCCAGGAATATTCCCAGTGTTTTCTCTCCTTTGTTTACAGCAGTGATTTTAAAGTTGTATTCTTCATTAATTGAAAGATTCCTATTTTAATGCTATGTCCCGTATCATTTCTGTGCTATACCAGACTTGATGATTCAAGCATATACATTCTCTTAAAAAATATCGAAATTCTAAGGAATAGTTTTAAAATTCTTGTAAAGATTTTGAGAACATTATTATTTATGGATAACGCACGTTTATTTAACATGTATTCCCATAATCAGAAAGCATATAAGTAGATAATATTAAGACCTCTCTCTATATGAATCACGACCCTATATTTAAGTGGTCCGTTTTCTTAAAAGAATAAAGTACATGCCGAAATTACTGGCATTATTATTCGATATTCCGCGGCATATAACAGAGAACGGAGACCGCGAAACCGCAGAAGACCACACGCTAATAGTCTACTTAAGCTAGTATCATAAATCTCGCGCCTTATAAAAGCACCGTCGGGCAATCTCTACTCTCCTCCGGTGAGTGTGTAACATAAATCTGCGATTGCGGAATATCCGCGTGCGATCATGTTCCGTTGTTTCGCAGAGTGGATACGTACAGACATACTCCAACACACTCCCACGCGCGCATCGCAATTTAGTGGTAAAATGTCGCTTTTTTTTGTCTTACACACGCACCGCTCGTTTCGCGAAAACATCTGTCGTGCGTCAATTCTTCTCCGCGTAAATTATACGCTTAAACGTGCCAATTTCTGGGTAACAATTTAACCGTCGGATTGGCGCGCCTTTTGTGCAGCCATACGAACCGATGCGGCATCAGAAAAGCACCCGCGGAACCACAACAGAAAAAAGATGGGAACTGACTGGAGGATGAGGTCAGTAGGAAACGTGGCGTTTCGTATTCCCGACCAACGGGAAAATATTTCACAAAACGAAAGCTGTAATCATTGTAATCAATGGATCTCTCTCGCAGCGTATACGAAATATTTTGCCGGATACCTTTATTTTATCTGCTATATTTTTATACGTGGCGAGATCATTAAAATCTATGCTCGGCATTAGCTCTACACAAATTCAAATTAGAATTGAAATTTTCGCAAGCGGTAAAAGGTAAATTTCAACATCCAAAGCAAAAAACTCAAAGAAATTGAAAAGAAGGAAAACGGAGCAAAAAAAAAACAAGAAGCCTAAAAAACCAAAAGGGAAAAGTTCCAAAAATATTGCAAGATGTGTTCCAAGGGCTATAAAAATTGCAAAAACAAGAAAAAAAAGCATTAAGGTTGACGAAACGGCAGAAAGCTGATGCGACATTTTTGAGGATACACACAGAGAAGTAATTTCTAGAATCAAGTGAGAATTTCTCAACTGAAGTACCTCTCGTTCTTATATATAAGCAAATGAATAATTTCTTGGACGAAGAAAATTATTTTCTCAATATCCCAAGAAATTAATTCCTTGTGCAAAGAAATGTCCTTAGACAAAGGAAAGCTGGTTACTTGAAACAAATAAAAAAAAAACTGGTTTCAAGAATATTATGTATTTAATTTGAACTTATGAGAACTTTGAATTGAGAAAAAGTAAATTTGATATAAAGCAGGCTTCTCATTAAAATAAATGCAAAGCGAGCTTAATATTAGTTTGTCGTGTTCTAGTGGTAAACATCTAATACCTTTAAATCAAACTTAAATCAACTTAAGGATTCCTTTCTTTAAATCAAGAAACAAAAATGGTGTTTTTATTCTTAAGGTTATCGCACATTAGCCCGTCACAGCATGGCACGGTGCGCCCCATCACAAAACCAATAGCATTGCGCTGAGCTATGTATCCTGGTATAATGGGTGCTTGCTTATTCATTTGCATTGCTTTAATTCTATCCGTCTTTTTTGACGGGGCGCACCGTGCTGTTTTGTGACGGACTAATGCGCGATAACCTTTACTCTAGTACTGTTGGTTGCAAAAAACTGATTAAAGTTTCGTCAAAAATAACTGAACTGTTGGTTATTCTGAAAAAGTCGGCAGCATGACGAAATGTTACTCAATTGTTTGCAAACACCAAGACCAAACCCAATATATTATAATTTTAATTATGCTGGCAGAGGACCCTATGTAGGATTAGTTGCTTGATAATAATTTTCGTTGGCTAAATATACATATTTGTATCTTACTTATAATATACGTTGTTTCTTACATAGGATTTGTATTGTTACCATGTAACACCACATACTTTAAAGTAAAAACTCGAAATAAATTGCAAATATACATAGTTAACATATTAATAAAATTAGTTTATTTAAATTTTATTTTGTGAATTGTTAAATCATAGGTAAAGAAAAAAATACAAATCGAATAACTTTACAACTAAAAAGTATTTATTTAGATACTACATTTACAGTAGGTATATTACAGTATTTTATTGCGGTTTCTATCTCCGCGCCAATGCTACACCACTCAAAATGGCCTTTATATTGAAGCCGAATATAAAATTGTTCGTCAGACATATCTATTTATAAAAATATCCCTAACTATATATGTATATTTTTTTATTTACTAATATATATACGCATTATATTATAAAAATACTTACCGTTATTCAAACCACTATAAACAGGTGACAAACAGATTTAGGTAACGCACAGAGCAAATATTATCGAAATACTGCGAAATATCTAATACCGAAATGCAAACTCGATCATACTGGATAAAACCAAGTTTCAGCGTATATCCAACCCCTCCACATTCCAACTTTTTTTTCTATTCTATTTTATTTATGTTACTTGCGTCAAGGAAATATCACTCAATATAAGAAAAATCGTAAGAGAGTGAATTATTCCTTATAAAAATTATATGTACTTGTTTTAAGAGAGATAACATTTGCCACAAATAAATTTTGTTTTGATATTAGTAAAATTTCAAGAAAATAATTTATTATATTTAAAGACACCTATTAACTCGGATCTAGTAAATTCTCTAAAATAAAGAAAACACTATCTTACATTTAGTAAAAATGTGTAAGAACACAGATGTACTTGACAATAGAAAACGTTTTTCTGTGTGTATTTTCAAAATTTCACCTCTTGTTTTTATTCTTGCTCTTAGAAATGAGTGGCGTTCGTAAAGGCAAAAGTGTTCAGCGCCATGTTTTTACGATTAAGCAGATAATAAAGAAGGAAAAGAGAAAGAAAAGTGACCTTGCACCCACCAGGAACAAAATGTGGGAGAGTCTATGTGAGAACAAGATGTTCGTCTATCAGCATCTGTCAAAAAGTGATAAAAACTACGAAAATGTCACCCTCTGGGCAGTACATATCTTGGTTTGTAAACAAACGAAAATATTCGATTTAGTTATAACATAGCAGCACTTATAAAAAAGTCTTTCGTGAGATTAAAATGAATTTAAGTAAACTGTAATGTTGCCACGGAAAGTTCCATTATGCATTCCATAAATAATAAGTATAATAGGCGAAAATCGAAGCCTGGTTTCCTGTGGTATGATCATTAAAAGCAATAATAACTGAGTCAGCAAATGAAGACATAGGAAGCGAGGACTCGGGTGAGCCACAGAGGAAGAGTCGGGGAGTCGATTGATACTCCCCAGTGAAAAGTGTCGCCTAAAGAATTTACCGGGTAAGTATAGATCTCAGTACCTCTAGAAACTAGAAACGCGACAATATACTTAATATGAACACTAAACGCATGCTGTGGGAATCGTTTGTATGAGCTAACTTTTAACTTAGACTTAGAACCTTCACTTGTTCACGGCTACATCGGATTCTAAGCATGGAAAGAAAGTGTCTCCTGCACTTTATCTCTTTTTACTGGAGGATAGCGAAATGTAAGCACCCTAAATACCTGTTTAATAGTTAACTAATTTAAATTTCGATACAGGTTCCATAGATGCAGTATTCTCACACGCAATACAAAGTATTTAACAAGCCTTAACCCTAAACCTACCAAGGTGTGCTTTTGAGGCACAATTGATTTTGAAATTGCTGGAACTTTGTAAATTAACTGCCCACAGACTGGAGGATTTTTGTATTCTCAAAATAAACTATTTAACACAGAATGACATAAAAAATTTTAAAAAATATTTTTCCTATTTTACTAAAAAAATTAAACATAATTTACCGACACGTCCTACCAAGGTGTGTCTTTGAGGTACATACTGTTATTATACTATAAATGCATTGCTACGTTATTTAAAACTAGGTATGTGGGTAATCCCCGTAATAAGATATGCTTTTATATTTCGGGACTTTCCCCTTGTATGTAAGAACTTCCAGTTGCATATGAAGGGAATTCCCTAAATGCGTTTGCTAAACAGTCAGCTTACAAACTGCATTGCTATCAGTGTATTGTGTGACTTTCCTAACGAACGCATTGGCCGTTTTAGGTGTCTATTGGTTAATTTTATTTCTTTTACCTAGTGGAGAGTATAGTATAGACCAGGTAAGCAAAATAAAGGTTTGATTGACCCCAGTAAAAATAGATTTGTTGTTTTATGCTTATTTGGTTTTGAAATTTATGCAGAAAGTATGACCGATTGGTTGACTGACCGACGCCGGCCACTAACTGAAAAGGAGTTGCTCGATGCATTGTACGAAAGTGATGAGGATTTGGGAAGGAATGTAAATGATGGTGAAGATGAAAGACCCAAATGACGAAACCTCTTCTAGTGAAGCGGATTATCAAAAACTGGCGATGAAGAAAGCGATGAACAAGAAGGAAGTGACGATAGTAATGCTAATGATGAACCGCCCGGCCATTCGCAAACTTTTATTGGAAAAGATGGTACCGAGTGGAATGCCACGTCGATTGCCAAGGGAAAAACACGTGCACACAACATAATTACAACAGCTTTGAACAAAGTGAAACTTCTACCTGGAGTGCATGTTGATACTCCTTGTGACGCATTCAATTTGTTTTTTGATGATACGGTTATTGGTATTGTGGTTACTTTCACTAATAAGGAGGCTGTTCGTATTCTTGGCGATTTGTGGAAACCAGTTGACGACGTTGAAATCCGCTGCTTTCTTGGGCCTTTTGATTACTGCTGGAAGAAATAAACAAGGAATGGTGGACTATAATGAGCTATGGAATCCTTTATATGGAAATCCTGTTTATCGAGCGTGTATGTCACGAAATAGATTTACTCAATTACTAAGATTTATTCGTTTTGACGATAAAGCGACCAGAACCCTCCGAAGGCAAAAGGAACAAGTTGGCACCAATTAGAGACCTGTGGGACCGTGTTAATACAAACTTGCTGAATATTATCTTCCTGGCAGTAATCTAACCATCGATGAACACTGGTGCTTTTAGAGGTCGTGTATCTTTCCGACAGTACCTGCCAAGCAAGCCAGATAAGTACGGTATGAAAATTTGGTGGATATGCGATAGTGGAACTAGTTATCCGTTACGTGGGATACGTACTTAGGAAAAGAAGGTCTCAACAGAGCAGAAACTTAGCGCAAAAGGTGGTTGAAGACCTTTGTGAACCTTTTCTGAGAACTAAAAGGATATTACGTTCGACAACTTCTTCACCAGCTACGAGTTTGCATCAGTTTGCTTACCAAAGGCCTAACTTGTATAGGAACGCTCAGAAAAAATAAGCGCTGCATACCACCAAATTTTTACCTCACAGGCGACGGAATATTGAAAGCAACTTGTTTGGTTTCAGAAGACAATGACTTTGGTATCTTATGTAGCTAAGAAAAATCGCTGTGTCATATTATTATCTACAATGCACAACGACTCCACCATTGATGAGGAAAATAAAAATAAATCTGAAATCAATAAGTACTACAATTCCACGAAAGGAGGGGTGGATACACTTGATCAGATGGTACATACATATTCAGTGAAACGCAAAACTAATAGGTGGCCTTTGGTCTATTTTTTCAATATAATTGATGTGTGTGGAGTAGCTTCATTTGTCATTTGGAGAAATATCCATCCTGACTGGCATATTTCCAAAAACGAAGACTTCGCAAAATTTTCTTACGAGAAATTACAACAGAATTAGTACTGGGGCAAATTAGACGTCGTAGTTTGAGTGGCTTGCATAAAAGTCATACTTTATTGATACAAACTACGTTGAATCAAGTACCAACCACAGGGGAGTCTTCAGCTCGAGAAGTAAGAAAACGAAAACGGTGCTATATTTGCCCATCAAAGAAAAGCAGAATGTCAACACAGTTATGTGATAAGTGTAAGCAACGGTTTGTGGTGAACATTCAGAGAAATACTCACGTGCACAAATTGCAAACTACATAAATAACTTTCAAATATTTTACTATCTTGTACTATTTTTAAATTATATTTATATCTTCTGACACACAATATTCTTTCTATATGTTTTAATCTTACTGTATACCTACTACATGAAATAAATAATGCATATTTTGCTATTATTTACATCAACAATGTGTACAAATAGATGTGTGCCTGTGAGGCACACCTTGGTAGGACACGTTACGATAAAACGTTGGTAGGGCTAGGGTTAAATATCATCATGAATTTTACAAACGGAATAATTTCATTCAATTATTCTTCCACTTATTAAATATATATACGACTTTCTTCGTATACATTAGGTTGACCAGTAGCACTGAGGATTCTTGTGGACCTAACGTATATAAATGTTTATATTATTACGGAACAACCTGTAATTTAGCATTTTTTTGTTTGTTTTTTTCTGTGTGCTACTATTATTATCATTTTATTTTCACGTTTTGTAACAGCAAATACGTCGCTCTTGCGTTTAGATGATGCAGTCGATAATATAGATTTATACAGGTTATGTTCGTTTCTACATTGTATTGTAAGTTGCCTAATGTGATGCTAATAAATTCTTTATTATTATTACATATTTTTAGACTCTGTAGAGTTGTTATGTTTCAACACGCAAAATTGTTAATAATTATCATGTTACATAGATTTAAATTAGTTGTTTATTTTCATCAGGCCTTTGTGATGATTTATATACTTCTGGAGAGGGTGCTACATACGTCACTTTTCGTTGAGAATGCAAAATAGTCTCAGTCTTATACTATAAAAGGAAGATAATTCTAATTAGAAATAATAATAACAATACTAAAGGTTTTTGTTCAATTAGCAAAGAAACCAAAAATGTTAGAATGTTCTCAAAATAAACTATAATGAAAATAGGAGTACAAAGTGGCACAAAATCATATAAGCACTAAAAACTTATTGATTTGACCTTGTAGATTGGTATTGTCCAACATGTATGTAAATGTTCAGTTGTCGTGGATATTTTCGCAAGATTATCATAATCTGCTTGAGAATCTTAAAATTATTTAGGCACGATTTCTTTGCATGCATTTTTGTGCTGTTATTTTTACAAAAATTCCGTGGTTCGAGTTTTTTTTTTCTTTCTCGGTACGCTGTTTTACAGTTATTTAACTTTTGTGTGTCTAAAGTATATCTTCTACTGCACACACATATAATTTTATCCCACTATAACATAATGAAAATAAAGAATGCAATCTGTGGAGCAAAAATAACTTCGTCACGCATCATTGTTTTATCTAAAACAGTTAGTTTTAGCTTAGGCAGGATAGTATTGGTCTTCCTTTTCTGTCGGATATTAAATTTTAATCGCAATTTGCATTTTATAATGTTTTCCCGCAGCGTGTTAAATGCGGATGTAAAAAAAGCGAAGCTCAATTTTATTAACGACTTCTCGGGATGCTATTAACCGGAAGCTAGTCTGAGGCTTCGCTTCGTGTTGGCCTGCAACCGAACGGAATGGGTTTAAATGTTATTAAGTCGCTGCCGCAGAATACAAATAGCATTTATTTCAGCTGCATTCGACTGGGATTTTATGCAAAGTACAAGGGAACAGTGGTATTTGCTGTGATTAAAATCGTGTAGTAACACTGCACTTTGTAAAAAAGTTAGTATATTTCGAATAGAAGAAAGTGAAATACTAATAAAATCTATTGAATTTAAATAAAAAGGTACATAACTGTAGATTAAGTTAACACTCTTTTACCAATGTGTTGCATAGTAGAAGTTAAAGGTAGAATAATAGTATAATTAAAAAAATGTTTGAGAACGGTATACGCTCGTACAATGCAACCGTTTAAAATACAATGAAATGAAATTTTACCACAAACTTCCTATTAAGTCACACAGGTTTTAAAGAAAATAATGATGTGTGTATACCGGTGACATAGGAAAGTATAAATTTTATTGCTTCATTCTATTCAAACGTACCTTCTTGGAATTTTAACAATAAAGGATTAAAATAATTTACATTTCAAAATAAGTAAAAAGTACATAGATGAACATTTACTTTAGAACATTTTGTCATTTAATGCTTATTTCTCTTTATAATAAGTAAAATTAAGTAATTAGTATGAAAAACTAAATTTATACTAAACCCTGTGCTCTACCTAAAGGTAGGTACTACACGAGGTTACATGGATTCCATAACTATTGAAGTGTTCCTATTCTAATTAAATGTTTATTACTTATTTCCCTATGGTTCTTAGTAATAAGAAATAATTTATAATGCTATATCCAAAAAAAAGATAGGAATCGGCTAGCTATTAGTTGTTATTCTATTTGTGGCCGTGCACAGAAAGAACGATTTGGTTGCGGTAACCAAATTTGGTCGTATTCAACAAAATTATTCGTTTACATACTTACAAGGGAACACCGGCGGGTGTCCCCCTCCGATTTCGATGAAACTTAACAGATCAAAAGAGTACCTTAAAATAAGAGACAAGTAATTTTTTTTTATCGGCGTATCGCACGATTTTGGGGTACAGCCCTCAAAGTATGGACGATTTTTCAATTTTTGCAAATATTTCCTAAATTAAACAGATATTAAATTTACTTCTTAACATAATTTGCAGCATATTGCATGGCCCTAAGGGTGGTGTCGTCGTATTCGCAAAAAGTAATAACGGGGGACGGGGTACCCCGTCACCCCCATTTTTGTTACATTTTTCTTTTTCTTATTCATCAAAAGAAGGCCGATTTCACATAGAATACGATGATGTATAACAAGTTTAAAAAATTAATAATTGTAAAAATAGAAAAATAATAATAAAGCTTCAAAATTAATAAACTTGTCTATTGATATAAATTAAATGAACTATAACAGAATAAGTTTTTATCCTTAACATAATTTCCAGCATAATACATGGTCTCTAGGTAGATATCTTCATAAAAAGCTAGTAACGGAGAGGGGTACCATACCCCGCATTTTTTAAATAATAAGTTTATTCATTATTCATCAAAAAAAGATTCGCGTTACATAGTAAACAATGGTAATAAATTTGGAGGATTAATAATAAAATAATTGTAATAATAATAATATAGTACATTAACAAAATTATTTGTTATCGTTACTCCGCTGCTCTCCTTCTTAAATATTTCTTAATTTAGAATTGTATCGACTCGACAAGCTATGGTCAAACTTTCTATGCTATAACTTATACTTATACTATACGAACTTTTTATCGGTGGTAGCAATATAAATCGTTTTATCAACTGCAGTTAGTGACTGCGTTTATATATTCCTTAATAAAATGTTATTCATTCTTAGAATACCATAATCCTTAGTGCGTAATGTGAACAAATTTGCTACACAGGACGAAGGATTAAATAATACATAATATATATTTTTTTAATTTATTTCAAGTTTTTCAAGTTGCAATGTAGGTGTACAATGTAAGTATTCAATGGAGCATAAATATAACTAATGTGTTTGCACGATTATAACATTTCGGAAACAATAGAACAGAATTAGAAAAATTATAATGCTTATAAATGTTTAAATACATGAATACATAATGCGATTATTGGTATAATGTATTGCAATAGCGAACAAGATTAATATACACACAGTAATTAAGCTATGTAAGTATTACAGTAGTGAATAGTCTGTGTAAAAAGTGTTTAAAACACAGATTTTTTTTGCACATGAACAACCGCACAATAGCTGGCTTATTGCAAATACTACACAAGGGTGTAGACTGCGCATCTTTGTAAAAACAAAAACTCAGGATTTTAAAGGCCAGGTCTTTCACAACGTATCACTCTTATACCACGAGTACTTGAATACGTCGAAAAATCTTGGGGAAGAAAACTGATTATGGGTTAGGGGATTGCAACTTAATAATAATATATTTCTCTGATGTAAATCTATGTCGTAGTTCATAAGAATACTATATCGCGAAAAAGTTCTAACAAAATTTTTTTGACCATAGCTTGTCGAGTAGATACAATTCTAAATTAAGAAATATTTAAGTAAGGAGAGCAGCGGAGTAACGATAACAAATAATTGTTGTTAATGTACTATATTATTATTATTACAATTATTTTTATTATTAATCCCACAAATTTATTACCATTGTTCTCTATGTAAAAGCGATCTTTTTTTGATGAATAATGAATAAACTTATTATTAAAAAAATGCGGGGTTTGGGGTACCCCGTCCCGTTATTAGATTTTTATAAGATATCTATCTTGAGACATGTATTATGCTGGAAATTATGTTAAGGATAAAAACTTATTTCTGTTATAGTTCATTTGATTTATATCAATAGAAAAGTTTATTAATTTTGAGCTTTATTATATTTTCATTTTTTACAATTATTTATTTTTTAAACTGTTATACATCATGCGATTCTATGTGAAATCGGCCTTCTTTTGATGATAAGAAAAGAAAAAATGTAAAAAAAATGGGGGGTTACGGGGTACCCGTCCCCGTTGATTAACTTTTTGCGAATACGGACGACGCCACCCTTAGGGCCATGCAATATGCTGCAAATTATGTTAAGAAGAAATTTAATATCTGTTATAAATTTAGGAAATTTTGCAAAAATTGAAAAATCGTCCAAACTTTGGAGGGGCTGCAAAAAAAAATTACGTGTCTTCTTATTTTTAATGGTACTTTTCGATCTGTTAAGTTTCATCGAAATCGGAGGGGGACACCCGCCGGTGTTCCCTTGTTAGTGGCAAACAAATTTTTATTTCAGAACATAAAATGATTTAGTTATGACAACCAAAATTTTATTCAAATTAACCAAATCATTTGAGTTAATAAAAATATATATTATCAACTTATCATATTTCGAATAGATATATGGAGGATGACATGTAGCTAAGATGTTGTAAACGCCAACCGCTTGCTTAGTGTATTGCAAGAATCAACCCCCACCCACCACCATTGTTCGCAATGAAAGAAGAGCTGTCCTTGCAATGGCCACAGCTCCAGTTAGATGTTTATCTAGCAAACATACCAGATTGATATGTTATAACAGTATTTGATATCCTATTTGTGCTAAATATGTGTTGTTACTGGAATGAAATAAGAGAGGCGCTATCTATGCCCCAATTTCTGTACTAGATATAAGTACTTAACGTATTTGCTATTCTATATGGGGAGAAAACTGTTATAGGAAAATAAAATGCAATAGTTATTTTTAGTTCAATGTAAATACTTAGCTAAATTAACAATATGTTAATGTTGCTTCAAGTAAACATAGTAACCAGATTATTGCTTTGAAAGAATACCAATGTATTTTTTAATATTATTTAAATCAACAAATAATCTAGTTACTATAACCAAATATATGTTAACAAAAACATTTGGGTGAAAACAACAAAATCGTTTTGTCTATGTGGAGTGACATAAGTTAGCCTCTCAGCATTCGTCGAAGAGCAAGGTGAACTACAAAAAACTCCGGGAGCAGGACTTGGGAAGCAGTCCTAGGCCCTGTTACTAGCTAGCAAATTATTTTCCTACTGGGTTTGGAAAAAGCATCCTCCACGTTCTTCCAATTCCGATAGTTGTACCGTTTTCAGGTAACTTCTCGGTTCTTTGTAGACAAGGAAGCCTGTTTCTACCTCCATCCTTTCTTAGCTGTTCCAATTTTATTCATTTTTCAGTTCAGCATATAAAGCAACATCAGTATCTATTCTAATGTCTAACAACGAGTGAATCCTAGTTACTCTATTCAATTACTAATTAAATGAAAGATTTATATTTTAAATTTATACGCCCGCGCTACATTATTACTTAATAATTTAACACCAATTCTGAGCATTAAAGGGTGTGAAATCTTCATAATGTCAAAGTCATAGCCTACCTGGTAAAAATTATACGGTAATTTTAATGCGTTAATGAATAAGATGGCGTGATTCAAAAGAAAGCTATTAAACACGAGTATAAGGAACGTTATATTAAATCCATGTAGAATTTAATGCTATATATACTCAAGTATGTAAAATATATTGATAGGTACAAACCTTTTTACACATTAAAAGACTATTTTAATTGTAACACTTCTATGGTATAAATATTTATTATTTGTTTGTTTTTTATATGTGGATATATACAGGGTTATTACTGTATAGCACTTTTTAAAAAAAAGGGGTAAAAGATATACATGAGCAATGCCTATATATAAAAAAATACGGTTCTATGTTGTAATTTTCCAAATTTTAGGGCCCAAATTGTAGTTAAAGACGGCCCACATCTGTGTTTACCATTTGTATACACATAAATCTGATAGGAAATGAATTTCAACCATCTGTAAGTAAACATCGAAAAAATTAAACGCTAGGCATAGTGAATTTATTCAAAGCAGATGTTATTTACACAAGATTTAAACTGAGATAAGACGGAAGCACCCGAATGCAAACAAAGCAGTCAGGTGTTTTTTTTATGATGTGCTTTTGCTATGAACTCGTGTATCACGTAAAATAGTAGTACATTTTTAAAGGTAAATTTGTTTTAAAATAACTTATTATGTTTGCAATAAAACTAAATGTATGATTGTTAACTTTATGTAGCGTGTTTCAAATCTATACGCTGCCATTGCAAACGCATGCATCCACTGCAAATAGCAAGTGCACACTAAATGTAATCCCAACGTTCAAAGCACAGTATATACCCTATCCAAGTAGTTTCACTAAGTGTCGGCGCCTTTGATGTTTTGTCTATCAATTTAAGGAAATTCGCGATGGCGTTTGGCGGCTATATTTGCAACTAATAATTGTAAAGTGGGTACGACAGTAACCTGTATTACTAGAACGGATTGACAATTGACAGAAAATCGCGTCGTTAGTTGGTCCATAAAAGTAATTTCAATGACAAATAGAGTAGCATAATTTACGCGCTCAATATTAATGGAATTGATAGAAGAACCTAAAAATGACATAATTTGGTTAATATTAACATATATATTAAAACCGCAGTAAGTAGGGCTTAAAATTATACGTAGGAACTGATAGGAAATATATTCAGTTACAAAGAAATATATACTATTCCTAAAAGAATCTGTTTAAAAATCGTTAATCGTTTGTTGCTTTGCTTTATAACTTCGTCGAGTTCACGAATTAAAATTTACTTTCCTGAAAAAAAAAACAAATGTGGAATCTGTGTCTTTAGTATTTTATTTATTACATACTAATCGTTTTAGCCAATGTGGAACACATTTATACCTTGTATTTATAAAAGGATTAAAAAAACAGACTGAAAATTACATTGAATTTAATGATAATTTTTCTAAAATAGGTTGAAGGAAAACATTAACAATCACAGCAGGATTATCACAAGTAATTACAAATTATTAAGAAAATTATGCTTGCGGAGTAGCTTGGCACAATAATATAATTCATGGGGGAATAAGTACAAGAAGAGTTTCAATATCCTTTCCCATTTAAAGACAACTCGCAGTAGCTTGAAAGTATTTGTAGTAAACCAACCAAATAATGAAAATGTAAGTATTTACAATATTGTAACAACTATTCTGGTGCTGCAAATAAAATGTTATTTTATTAGACTACAACATTTTTACATTTAAATATTTATAAACATGTATTATAAGAAACAGAAGCAAATTTTAACCAACATTTTTTATTTTTACTTACATTACTTCATCTGGAGGTAATTGAAAAAAATGATATTCCTTATTATCTTTGTGATACCTCCTGTCACAATTTGGCACACAGCACTTTACGCTAGGCAGTGTGGATTTATTAATAACCTATTAAATAACTATAAAGCTAAATTGAAATTTTAAATAAAGAAAACAACTATATACGCTACTAAAATACTATTAATAAAGTTAAGTTAACTACAACTACTCTAAAGGTTACTGTTAGAAATAAGGTTTATATGTTAGCAAAAAATAAGTAAAGATTAAAATAAATAACTACACCAAAGAATACTGATAAGTAAACCTGGAAATAAGAAAATATATTGTGAAAGTATGCATTCAATTACGGAATATTCTGTTAACAGCACAACATCAATGTCACCAATAACGTTGCTAACAACAGAATGGAACGTCTTCGTAGGTTTGATTTTTGTTTGTAAACAAATTTAAACAGTTTTAGTTACGATTTCACCCACCTATGCGACACCGCGAATTTCCTTGGACGCTATGCTTGAAACCCATGTTACCGGCGATGTGAAACTACTCGATAGGGTATATAGTGTGTTCAAAGTGTAGCGACGACCGATGGTTCACCGGTATGCTAAATGAGTCAGGGCCGGACTCCAATAAGGAAAAATCATTTCTTCGGTACTCCGTGTACTTAGAACCGTAATTTTTTGTATATAGGCATTGCTGATGTATATCTTTTATCCCTTTTTTTAAAAGTGCTATGCTAATGCTGTATAGGCACTTTCTTTATACTCACCGTTGTTTAATGATAAGTTTTAATAAAACTAATTAGCTAATTTTGTGTGAGTGTCCGGATGAAAGTGGAGATTGAATCACTTTTGTAAATGTTTAGTGGTAAGAAATTGACTGTATATATACAATTTATACCAGCAATGCTAATTCCTTAATGTGGCAATGCTACTACCATTAATTTTGTATCAACATTATAATACTTAACACTTGGAAACACTATGCTCAAACTTACGAAATCTGAGACCATACTAAAATATGATTCTATGAGATAATAAATAATTTCTCAACCACCTTCCTTCGAAAGACCTGCAGGCTATAAATAATTACCAGACACCAGAATCAATAAACCCGGTTATAAATCCCTCTTTCATATCGAACCCCGATGAATATAAATCTTAACTTGAAAGCTTACTTGTCGAAATTACAACCGCAGCAATTATAAAGTCGTTTAACGCGTGCATGACAGCAGGACGCGACATACTTCGCGGGCTCAACATGCATATCCTGATGCAACAATAGCGGCGCAGATCCTTACGCGCCCCGACCTATGTATATTCTCCTACTGATGGCAATTCGTCCAGTTTCTAATTATCGTTGAGACGTTACTTCGCGATTCCGCGGTGTTTTATATGAGAAGGTGAGTGAAAAGAAAACGAGAAGAGAGGGGAAGTTTCATTGAATAACTCTCCTTTAAGCGTGAAGAAGCGAACGTCGGGCAGTCGTTGACAAGCGTTGTGTAGTTTCGCTATCTGCCAGGCCATACTATCTCTATACTACGTATTAGTAAACACACTGAGACATAAACAGTAGTAGTGATTCGGAGGTTTGGCCGTTGTTAACACCTGTTTTTGACATGTGCATCACCGCTCCGGCGACTGACAATTCGTGAAACTGCAGCGACAAAGCCCTGTTAAAGATTTCGTGCTTCCGGTAAGTTGAATTTTGAAAATTTGAAATTCGTTTGATATTGGTATTTTGTTATAAAGAAAATCAGGATTGGGGTGTCGTATTATTAATTCTTTGTATTTACTATGATATATTTCACCATGAAAAAGAATAGATATTAGGTTAAGTACAAATTTATTTCTGGTTTTGTCGTTTTCAATTTCTAAAAGAATAACAGTAATCTTTACAGAAAATATCTCATCCAAAGTATAGTCTGTCCATAGATATAGTGATTTGATTGATTCACTAGCAGTCGAACTTGAGTAAAGAAATATTTACCCGATGCTTCAAGCACGGTGGTTCACAGGGACGTATTCAATAAAAATCGTTATACTAAACGTCTACTATAAAAACATCTATGTTCGATTTTATCGAAATATTACCACCCGCAAATAAATAATATCGTTTCTTGAATGTTTAATGGAAATCCACGGTCTCCACATGTTTTTCTCTTTCACAAATTCAAGCATTTGCAACAACTGTCTTTCAACTATATTTTCTTATTTATTACTTTCTTATATAGTTTGATTTGTGCAAATTAGTTAATTAAGCGAAAGGGGTGCTAATATACAGTGCGGTCGTAAATGGTACCGCCCCCCCCCTTCCCCCCTGATAACTTTTGAATGGTATGAGATAGAGCAATGAAACAAAAACCAAGTGAAATTAGAGATAATTTGTGATTTTTTGCCTATAGAGATACGCACATGGCTTCTGATGTAAAATAGAGGGCGCAGCTATCTTTAAAATTTTAAATAGGAAGTAATTTCATTTAGAAGCTCATTTGGAAAGATATTTCTATTACTTTTTATGGCAATACAAACAGTTTTACGATTTTCAAAATTTTACCAACTTATCCAAGATTAATAATTGGTGTACTTACGTTACTTTTTCTATAGACCATTTACGACCTCACTGTATAAATACCATTATATAATTTTTTTTTAATACAATTGTAAATATCTGTTAAAATTTAATTGTTTTGCTTTAGAATAATGAAACTGTAAACGGTGAATTATATTAGATGAAATATAATTATTCTCTACTTAAGAAAAATCCACGGTACGCATCATTAGTCAAATTATTATATCTAGGGACAGACTATAGTTGCAATGTGATTCACTTCTAATTGTAAGTATAAAAAATTAGTTCAGCATGTAAACCATATGTGATAACCAACCAATATGAAATGAAAAAATGATATCATAAATCATACTCGCAGCTGCTGTATTGAAAAATGCCTTAGAAAAAACTTATTTTACGGAAATGAAAGTTGGCAATTTGTAACACTTTCAGACCTAGGACACAATTTCGTGGAAATTCTTATAATTTATTCATCTAACAAATCAAATCACTCTTGATGAATCGCACTGTAGAAATGAAGTATTGAAATTGATATATACATATAACCTGTTGATTTACAATAAATAACAGTGTTTTCCAGCTTAATGAACAGAACAATGAGTAGTATTGTGTATATACTTTTGTAGTATTTCTTCGTAGCTGTTGCATATTGTTTGTAAATTGGTTTCTTTGTACCAGCGACTGCATTTTTTATCTCTCTTGGGGTTTAAGAAAAATACATTATTAACGTTGCGACATATTTTCGGTACCTTTTTTTGGAAAAATTGTAAAACAACACTACAATTGCCAAAAAAAAATAATGTAATAATGTTATTTTGTAATGTTTAATATAAAATCACTTATATATTTTTTGTTACATAAAATTGACACAAACATTTTGCTTCCTTTTTGTTATTGTGAATGCCAACATTTCAATTTTTGAAAATTTAAAGTCAGAATGATTAGTCACTTCAGAGCTTTAAAGTTATGTATACTTTAAAGTTCAGGTAAAGCATTATTTCTTTAGGTCAATATACCAAATTAACGTTGCTGTAATTCTAAAACCGTCTGTATAACATCGGTTTTAGGCAAAGAGAGATAAAATACAAAAATTGTGAAAAAGTGCATCGTGATATTAGAAAATTGATTTTTCAAAGACCTTCGATTCCTGACCGATTCAAAGATGTATATGGAATTGTGTTTGTTTTTTTGGCAAGTGTAGCAATATTATTGTAATCAAAGGTGTGTCTCGTTCGTTGTATGTTTTTTAGAGCTTTTATATTTATGACTCTTGAATTAAGTGAGTTGGTGAATAATAAACAGCGTATATATCTGCAAGATTCTCATAGACAAACTTGAAGAAATTCCTAATAATTTATTACATAATATCTAAAAATCGATTCAAGTATATTTATTAATTATTAATTCATAAATTTAATCAAATAGGTACTATTTCCCATGTAAAATGTGAAATAAAGCTTCATATCTGATGTTCTGTTAAACGTAGAGGAAGAAAAATGTTGAATTGATCAAAATTTATCTATTAAGCTCAAGCACGTTGATGTAACAATATTTTTTAATTAATACCATACCCAATTATGGATATTCAGACAAGTATGTTTGTTTGGCTTTACATAAATCAACTGGTGCAGTAAAAAAAAAATTGGTTAACATAATTTTGTTGAATTAAATAAATATATTAGTTGTTGAAACGTATTGTTTTTGTTAAAATCAATGTTAAATCAAATAATTCTCTTAAAAAGCAGTTATATTATCAAAATATGTCAAAAAATCTTTCTTATTATACATTTATTTAACTCTATTCAACTTAAATCTTTTAGTTGTAGCGGATCTTTCGTTAAATTACGCCTTGAATATTTGGTTTATGACGTGAAATTTTTGACGATGGATTACTAGAATTTGAGTCGATGTTTGGACTGCTTCCATCGTCTGTTAGATTGTTTAAATCCGACGTTTCGGCAATGTTTCTACTGCTGTCATCAGGGTAGCTCTGAATAGGGCTATGGTTTGTGATGGAAGAATATTCTAGGATATGAATTGCCTATGCGTTTGTTGTGTATTGTACAGTGTGCACACTACTGTACAATACAGAACAGGTAATTCATATTGGATAATGTACTTTCATCGCAAACAATGGAATTGGAAAACCTGATGACGGCAGTAGAAACATTGTCGAAACGTCGGCTTTAAACAATCCAACAGACGATGGAAACAACCCAAACATCAACTCATATTTGAGTAGTTGATATTCACATCTCTTTCCCACATTTAATATGCGTTTAATAAAACTGTGGCTAGCTTGTGCACACTATAGTCCAGGCAGTAACTTCTGTAGTCGTCGACTGTACAATGTTTTTTTTGTTGAAGTTTTTTTTTTACACGTATTTCTAATGAATGTATCTGCGGTGTAAAAACAGAATTAAGTGTACGGTAAAAAAATTACATTGCATTAATAAACTGAAATTGAAAATAAATTAATGCATAAATATATCAAAACTTTTTATACAATGCATAAATAAAAATGATATTAACATTTATATTAGGTTTTCTTATTAGCTCTGTCAGTTTATAACATTAATTGCATTTGAATTTTTATTAATGTGTGTCATTGCTAAACCTGTTCTTGTAATTATTTTAAATCGCCAGAACTTTAGCGTTGGTATAATTAAAAGTTTGTTATAATTTTTGTGCATACAATTATTTATTTATATAAGTAGTTTAAAAAAAAAACTTGATTAGCTCTTTAGTTTTTTTTTTGTAGAATTATTTATAACTTACTGAATTTGTTTATAAAAAATTCTTTCGGTGATTTGGGCAAGTACTTTTGCACTTATGTAAGCATTTTAGGAAATATAAATGTTGATCGTATTTTTATGTTACTATTACAATACATAAAGGAATTTTGAGTATTATCTAATATTATCTGATTCGGCGAAAATTACATTTTTATTTGATTAATATATTTCTTTACTCTCAAAACATGGATAGAACATTCCCTTGCTGCAGGTATGCAAAGTGTAGCAAATTTACCTAAAAACAGCCTATAAAAATATAATTTCTCTCCCGTCTTATTCCATGGACATTAGTGCTATGTTGCATGTTTTATTAGGAGCATGTAGATTTCATTTTTTGCGAAAAAATTATTGGCAATAAATTATAATTTGTATACACGTTGAGCTGTCGAAAGTAGGTCATCTAACACCCTATGCTTATTATGCAAGTTGTGGCTGTAAAACACGCTCCTTGCCGTTGCATGATTTCAATTATTCGATTCGCGAGTTAAAAGGTGAATTATACCTGTTACAAATCATCTGTTACGACAATGTATAACAATTTACTTGTCAGAAATTATGGATATCTGATATTTTTGTAAATTGAGAAGCATGTTTATATAATGATAACCTAAGAGGAGACAAACCATTTTTGAGATGCCTATTAGCTTGCCGCATTTAAGTTTTGTAACTTTTAGTTACATTAGTGTCGCCTACTCTGATGTTTGGTTTTATTGTTGATAGGGTATATTTTTTTCTTGTTTGAAGAACAAGATATGAATCAAATTATGGTAAAAATAATGAAATTCAAAGTCATTAAACAGTTAGAAAAATTAGATTAAATTTGGCTGATTTCTTTTACATAAAGGCACAGTATTTGATCTCATAGTTAAAACTCCCAGGTCAAGTATCTCGAAAACGAATAAAGATATTTGAGTTTTATGAAAAGTAGTTGGTAGAACATATCATTAACTCTAGTTTTCTATCAGAATTGTGTTTTATTTCCATGAAAATACGATTAAAGAAATTTTTTGATTGCTAAAATCTTATATTGTTTTGAAATTTTATTTAGAAAGAGTAGATATTAAAATTGATGCAAATTGTGTTTGTCTAAAAAAATTATTTATTAATTTCGTGTAAATGTTTGTATTTAAAAAAAAACAAGAACAATGTAAATTTTTGCCTATATTTTTTGTAAATATTTAATTTGCAAATAAAGAGTTACTCCACAATTTAAATCGTATCGTTTATTTCTATAATTTTTTAGCAAAATGTATCATGTATAGTCTATTTCAACCTCATGTATGTGAGCAAAAAAGGATTCATGCTTGTGTTATACTCTTACTTTGATAATTTTCCTAATTAGTTCCTAATCAGTTAATTAAGTTAAATAAAGATGAGAGAAAACCCAAAAAAAAGGTACGCAAAAGCATCACACATTAAAACTAGGAATATGGAACTTATTGGAAGAGTTTAAATGAGGTAAAAGAGCAAAGACGATAAGGAAAATAATCCGAACCAACCAAAACCTACTGTGTAAAGTCTAAAGATAACAAAAACGAAAATGATTATGAGCGGCAAGATCTTTTAGCGGAAATAGGAAATAAATAAAATACCAAACAAAAAAGAATAAGAAAGGTTGAATAGCCGCTTGGAACGTAAATGACTATCTCTATGATAAATAGTAACAACTCCTAAATAGATTTGAAATAACCAAAACCGACATTTTGGCAATAATTAAAACAAGATGATAAATATGTGAAAAGGAATTTAAAAAAATATATCTGGCAGTGAAAAAAGAGGTTTCATTATTAGTTCTACATGAGCCAAAAGTAAGATGATAAAGCCATAATAGAAAACAATTTTTAGGAGGAAACAATAGAGCCAGTAGATTAATGTATCTAACCATGTGGTAATGTCCTAAGGGATCTAAACGGAAGAGACTAAAAGATAACAGAGGTGGGGATATAGTCGGAATGCAGGGAGTTCAAACTTGGAACAACTTGAAGATTAGAAATGAAAAGTCAATTATTGGCTATGTTGTACTGGTCGACAGAGAATATAAACAAAAATTACTGGATGTCAGAGTGAAAAAATTACCAGATATCCATATGCCACGAAAACATGAACAACAAATAAAATATAAAAATATTGGTAATATTAAATAAGATAAGATTACTGGAACAGATACAATTGCTAATGGTATACCATGAATTAAGATAATTAAGCAACTTTTTTTGTGGAATATAGGCTTTTTCACATATGTATGCAGGTTTTGTTACATAATTATACTTTTTGACTTATATAAAAGTGTTAAGTAATATACACTGAAGATAAAAGAACAGCAGAAAAAGACTACAAAAACCATGATTATATATACATTGTAAAAATAAATTGAAATACCAAGAACCAGCTATTAAATCTAGATCAAAAATACAAAAAGGCTTAGGAACTGGAGTAATAAAACCAAACGCGCATCTGGAAGAAAAATTATAGATAAGTATTCCAAACAAAACAGATACATGGTGGAATAAAAGGAGAGATGAAGATCTGATTAAAAGATTAAAAGCTTAAGTAAGCTCCAAGAAGAGAAATATAGATATGAAGAATCCAGAATACAAAGGAAGAAAGCAAAAAAAGAAACTCTCAACGGAAGAAAAAAATGGCAAAGCTGGGAGGATGAACTGCAAGTTAAATCATTTCATAGATATATTCAATAAATAATTAAAACAAAAGAGTATTTTGCATTGCAAAACCACAATTACGTTTACAATTCCATATTTTATATGAAAATACCTAACAGGTACATAAATATAGGCTTCATATTCATGCTCTTTATTTCAAAAGTTGTATTTTACATATATAAAATCAATCAAGTTAAAACGTGGTGCTTTAATAGAAGCTTAGATCTTCCAAAAAAGGAGAACACATAACTCTTCCCTTCCACACCGACCAGACAAGAATGAAACCATTTTACAGATGTTAAGCGTTGATAGCAAAACGTATGTACCGAACAATAGAAAGTGACTTGTTTACTGCACCGTTTTAATAAGCCCAACCTAGATAAAATTCATTAATATAAGATATGGTCTTCTAATGTAACTGTCTTCGCCTTTAATGTATTCCGAGAATTATTGACGTACGGCGCTAGGGTCTTAAAGTAATGTTCATGTGTATTTTATGGATGTATATAAGCAATCTTTTTGCGGATACAGGCGAAGAAGGAAAAGTATGAAGGTGTTTAAACGTTTCTCTATACCGCCTCTAGTAAAGAAATAATAGGATATGCATACGCGTTTAATATAGGCAAAACAGATGGGATTTAAGGGGCCGATGGAAGAGTATTATGGTTGGTTGTATAAATTTCGATTGAATATTGAGTATGGCTTTTGCACGAGGTATGGTTAAAAAAAATATGATTTCGTGGTATGAACTTCAAAATTCCAAAATATAATTAGCCGCGTCCTTCATGCAGGGTTGTAGGGTGCAAGTTCTGCACCATTTTGTGAAAAAGAAATTATTGAGAAAAATGTTGAGTAGTAAAAGATATGATAACTTGGAAATTGAGAAAAGAGAAAACACAGAAATAATATCAATTTATTGATATTAATCTTTATATCTATCTATTCATAAACACTTCCTGATTCTAATAAAATACCCTGTATATTAGGTAAATATATTTCATTTCAACTAAATGCCTACTTCTAATAATTATGGAGGGGTTTGTCAAAGGTTTAACACCACTCACTTGATATTTTTATTTTATCCCTGACGACGTGGTCTGGGCAACTTGCCTCAGACACCGCTCGGTGCAATATATATAAGATGTCAATTTTCATCCAAATCTAATTCATATCTGTTTTGGATTGTTGGTATGCTGGTTCATATCAATCCAGTATGACGTATTATTCATCAGATACCAACGTGAAATCGAATAATACTGTCCTAATCCTACCCTACTTTTCGCAAAGTCCATATCAATATTTACATCCATTTTTCCGAATGAAGTTAGCTACTGAAACGCAGTAGCGTGGAGGTTCTTGTTTGATAGTGCCTATGCAACTTAATATACACTAATGTCAGCGGGGTAGTGCACCAAAATTGCACGCAAGCATACGTGCATTCAAATAACTTCCACTCAAAAATAAAGTAATAAAATTAAATAAACATTTTACAAAACACTATATTTCTGGTAACAAATACAACCAGGTTTAATTAAAGTATAGAAGTTTAAACAATACACAGATATATCGAACAAAAATACACATTTAACGTCAAGATATTCTTCATAATTTCCACAGGATTCTAAATGAACAATAAGGAATAGATGCTTTTCATAATCATAGATTAAAGTACAACAAAAGTATAAGATAAACTAAGAATTTTGGAAGATGTTTTCTTAACGTACCCACACAAGTTTAAAACGTCATTCCTAAAATTTGTATTGAACCAATGACAACATTCCATACGTTTACCAAAATTGTAATGATAATAATTGCTGCACAATAGATATTTTATACGGATGATAATGAGGAGTTTCTGTTTTATTGCTTTCTGAACTGATGCTTAAGATAAACCTACAAAAAAAATTACATTAGTTTCTATTAAGTATACCATTTAGTATGTGAATTTCTACCGGTTTGTTGTGCAGTTTGTCGTAATGGTGTTCCAGGGCAGTGATCCACACGAGTATATACATCTGTGATCACATTTTCAGTTAGAGAGAGGCGATGAAGATGATTTTCCTTTCGGAACACTTCTCGTTTCTTTCTAAGCGATTGAACAATGAAATGTGTGTTAGGGTAGTTTTATCAATTTGTCCCTCCACAAATTTATTTTTATAAATTTTAAAGCATTGCTGAGTATTTTTACTGTCCATCACCACCTCGTTAAGCCTTTCGAAAAAAATGCCTCCAAAATAAACATAACTTGATCTAGTGTAATTGGCATTTTGCAAAAAATGAAAAAAAAAAACGTTATGCACTGAATGTGTAATGAAGGCATAGACTTAAGAAAGACAGTACGTGAAAACTAACGACGAAAACAGCAATAATCAAAATTTTGACAGTAAGATATGGTAATAATATAAAAATGTAATTTCACAACAGCGTTTGGATGCAAATATTAATTTGCAGATCGTGGAAAGTAGGATCAGAACTATTTCTAAACTAGATTTCAGTGTACTTTCATATTATTACAATAAATTAAAATTGTATGATGAAATAAAAAGTCTGACCGATATAAGTGTTAAAAGCCATAAAAGGATTAGAATTTGCTAGAAAATGCTAGAAAGAGTGCGAAGAGACATGTACTTCGCCAAACAACATTACTCCAGATTACAGAAGGAAAGCTATTGAGTTTTGGACTGGTTCAAAATTAGGGCAATGATCAATAATAAGTTCTATAAGCAAATTTAAAGTAATATTGGTTCACCAGTTACACAAAAGGGTGGAACAAATAGTGATAAACAACTGGAACACTTATTATGTAAATATCAAAACGCCAATAATACAGGATATACATAGATCTGCAGCAGTAGACACTAGAATCAAACCCAATCATTAGGCAGGAACGTTTTACTGCATCTAAAACCGAGATTTTGCAATTTAAAGACGCAATAAAGTTACCTCTAAAAAGAGAACTAAATTTGTCGGTCAAATATATGAACAGGATACACATGTGAATCAAAAAATATCTATACTGTAGACAAAAATGGATTTAATTTAGAATTGCATTCTGGTACCTTAAGATTCCTGAGGTGGTTACTGTTCGCGACTCTACAATCCTCTATACCAGTCGACAAACTAACATATCTTCATATAATTCCCAAGTAAACGACTTCCAAGTCAAGCGGTTTTCCAATCAAATTTTGCTTGCCAATATTGACCTTCATTTGTATCCAAGTAATATGATAATCAAATTGTAATCTTTGGTCTACAACCATCATCTCAAAATTCATAATTTTTGCGGACACACTGTATAGTTATCTAAATCACTTTTGTATGGATTATTTGATAAGAAAAAGAACCATTACATCCGCTTTCTGAAATTCGGTTATATAAGCTCAACAAACGTCGTTCCCTGCTTACACGTTCCTAACACCCTATATATAAATAGCTGTACCAACCAAGAAGATTTACCCACCATTGAAAGCTTTTTCTATCTTTCATCATTTAGCAGTTATTTTGGATAAATGAAATTTAGATCGAATTTTAAAGTCAATATTGTATGCTCTACAAAAGTTAAGATCTGTCCGCCAAAAAACAGAGATTGCCCTTGAAAAAACACAGCATGAAGTTTACAAATTGACAAAGTTTAATCAGCATTGTCATGGCGATTTTCCTTTGTAAATATTGACCAATCCCAAAGAAATAGCACACCCAGTATATTAAAAAGGAGCCATACATACGTGGTACGTCTGCCGTCTATCAGCTGGTATCCAACACTCTTAAGTTTACGCTTATTGCGACGATAATTAGAACAAAAGCATAATGCTAACTACACCATTAAATTACCTTTTCATTGCAATCATTCGAGTGCAGATCTGAACAGATTGTAAATCGTACCAATTACAATAAAAAAGAACTATTCCACACCGAAGCGAATGACACATTCAGCTCATTATTATTAAACGCACCATATTTCATAGATGGCGTGTTGATAGATAAAATAACAAACGGTAGAAGAAAAAAAAAAAAACAGAACCAATTCCGTTTCTCGAAATGGAGCAATGACATCACACTCATAACTCTTCCATTCTTTAGAACGCAGCCTCTTATTTCCTGATTATTCGGCGGCGAGCAAAAAATTGTCCTCCTTCGCCTTACAACCTCTAGTATTTTTTTTTTGCCTCCGCAATTTGACAAACGATCTCGCTATTCGTGCGGGACTTTGATTAATCGGCGTTAAATTCGCCAGTAAATATTTGAACTCTCACACTGTGTTCGATATTAATACGTTCGATAGGAGTAGTTGAAGGATAGCCGTGTTCTTCCTAGGCGGGTTAATGTGATTTAGGTGTTTACAGATTTTTTTTCTAGCGCCGCAAAAGCGTGTGGAGATTTTGATAAGATTTCTCGAAAATCTGAAATAAACCGTTACTGGGTCAAGATTACATGAATATTTTGCGAGGAAGAAAAAAAGATATTGAGGTAAATAGCCCAAATATTTAACATAATATTGGGTTGACATATGAAAACGCTGATGTAGAAATATATGTGCATGCTTTATTTCCACAAATTGGGACGTATAATTGCAACCTCTATGTTTATCTTTTACTGGATATCTATAAACACTTGAAAGCTAATAATTTATTTAAACCTTAGCATGTACCAATAAAATTCTACACGCTCCAAAAATTTAGAAAAGCATCGCTCCTTTCAATGCCCGTTATGAAACATTGTGTTTATGGATTATCTATGCATTATTCAAATTGTAGCAAAACGAGGTTTATATCTTGCAATTGCACTAATTGGTGCATAGATTTACTATTTATTGTGCGCATACACTGCCTTAATGGGAACATATATTTACAGTGAGCGTAATAATTATCGAATAAAATCTATAATTTTTAAAAAAGATTATTTGAGAGAAACACCGAAATAACAATTTTTTTTTCTTCATTTCCGAATCTCTTAAGCATAAAATTGTTGTTTTTTCGTCCTTATTTCCGAATGCTGTGACGCAAAAATCGCGCAGAAATTACAACAAAGTCTCAATGCTTTAACACGTGAAGCCCCGACACTTTCCAAACTAGGAAAAACTTCTTTTGAAACTGTAGCAACTGTAACTACTTAATACTTTCACTCAATACTATTGAACAATAGATACCAGGCAGGCCAGCCTTCTTTTTCTTTCTTTTCGTTGAATGATGCAAAACAATAAATAAATAAATCTAAAGTGGCGTTTAAATGTGCGAACGAAAGTTTCTTAATGGTAAAAATAAATATATCAAAGGAAAATGTAAATATCAAATAAAAAACTGCTAAGCAAATTCTAAAAAAAAATAATTTGCAATAGCTGAGGAAGTCGAGGGACGAAGCCTGTACAATTATTTGTAACATATATAGTTTAATAATTATGTACTTCCTATATGTGTAAGATTGCACGTTATAATTAAATAATTTCGTTAAATATAAACAGTATACTTTTTAAATTCGTAATAATATACTTCATTCATCAAAATCCTTCATCTTAGCAACATTTTCTCAAAGTTACTTCCTTTAAACGGGAAATCATTCCACAAATGCATACTATCACAAATATTTTTAAAGTTTGGCGCTTAACAGCCTGTTTGTCGCGGCTTATATTTTCTTTTTGATTTCTGTATTTTTACCAACAAGCCATGGGAAACACACCCAGGACAACTTGGTTTCATTCGTCTGTATAGCTATGAGTAAATATTGCAGTGCGAAGCCACATAACTAATGAAACAAATGCTCAAGGTTGCTTGCACGATATGAATGGATATATTTCGTGAAAGGCAGGAACAAGCAGCTCGGTTCACGGCGTGGCTCTTATAATAGGTTATAATTTAGTTTTGGGCAAATAATTTATTGACAAAATAAATAGTAAATTGTTTACATACAAACAGGTTGTTACACGTTTATTCTCGTGAAAGCGATATGAAAGATTGACATACAATGAGTGAAGTAGACTGCTTGAAGTCGCATTATGAAGCGGACGATCTACTGTAATGGTGATGAAAGTCTCGTTTCCAACACTATTGCCTTGAAGATGTGCTATGGCTAAATAGTATTCTGCATAGAGGCGAATGCGGCCCGTGTAAGCAGACACGTCTGACCACTCTATATCTATAATAGAATAAGATGAAGGTGTATTAAAACAATTACAGATCCACATCAATTTAAAATATTGATTGCTACTACGAAACTGGCTGATTATTTCTGTGCGCCAACTATAGATGGCGCGTACTGTCAAGTTTCTATATCCTGGTTAGGATCTCTTCTTTAAAACAGAGGGATATAAGAGACAGAGGGTACGTCATTTAGAGACTAATAAAATGCATTAAAACACTATGTACAAATCCTACCAAAAAAAAGTTAACGACCTGCGCAAAAATATATGTGGCGAGTGCATTTAGGATGGACTGTAGCTTTTACTACGACTGCGGCTTATCGGTGTAAACAGATGTTATGTATGATTCGTTGTGTATTTATCCGACACAGGATTTCTTGTTTTTATAATTTAGTTTTTGTTATTAAGACATAAACAAGCATGCGTTGAAATAATATTTTCATGTATTCCTTGGTAAAATAGATTTTCTGTTTCTGAATGTTCTTTGATTTATAATGAATACCTTATTTCGCATATATACAGCCAATATGGAATATAGTGAATAGACAAGTTTCTTTCTTTCATTTTTATAATTTTTTAATTGTAACATTTAGCAATAAGTGAATTTGAATATAAATAAAATATATAGCTTTCAATAATAAATGCGAGGATATACTTTGCTAGTAACGTATCATACATATACATATGTGATACTGTAATAACAAAATGTTCTCACTATAAATTTATTTTATTCTTTTATCTAATTATAACATTTGCATAAATTCATTTCTTCAATCTTGAAGCATCCAATGTCTCCAGTCTTTAATCTTTATATATGTATAAATATATATTCTGCTTTAATGCGGCTCAAACATTTTCAATAGGACTTAAGATCGGACTATTTAGAGGCCACTACCCATACTTGTTAAGTAAATGTTTGTGGAACGTATCCATTCTTGCACAATTTGCGATTTCTGCACGAGTTATTGTGCTGAAACACAAAATTGTCCCCATATTTACCGATGGCATCATCAGATTTATAAGGATGCCTTGATTTTGGCAACACCTACTGCTTTCATTCCAACTATTCATTGTTCTAATTTTTTTTTTATTATTAAAAATATAAGAGAGACCTAGTATTAGTGTCGAGATATATACAATCGCAGACAAGAGTTAATTTCAATTTATTTTTCAGTATTAGATATGTTGTAAAAAGCAATGAAAAGCTAACTATTTAGGAAGTATTCAGAGATAATAAAAAAATTAAAGTTATGCAAAATTTTAATTGAAGTGTTTTATTATTTTATTATAAAAAAATATGCGTATGACATTTGTCCGTAACTGTATGTGTTTTAGTTATGCGAGGTTTCAATGAAAAATATGTTTATACATATGTTATTAAAAGAGGTGAATATCAGATAAACACAAATGCTTCCCTTTGTGGTTTTTTCCGCAAACTTGTTGCGCCTTAAACTGAATGGATACTCTTATTTGAAAATGAATAGCGGATATAAAATATGAATTTATCAAATACGAGTAAACATTATGTATGTGGGCTACTCTTCGGCTGGCATATATAAAATTACCTCCAATAAACACAGTTATATGTATAGTTCAACCTGAGAATATATAATCAAAATCGCGATTCAGATTGTTAACCTTTTTGTTGGAGGAGCTGTACTTAGGTTATTTATTTTACTGGATTGTTTTCCAAATATCTTTTCCTTCCGCTGTCATTATTTCTTCATTATTTTATTTACCCTTTTCAAAATCTTAATAAAGATTACGCTCAAACTCTATGCAGAAGGCCATCATTACTCTGATATTTATTAAGCCGCATTTCTATCCGTAAACTTAGTAAAATCGAAGCTATTTCATAGTTAAAAGTAATTTAGAAGATACATACTTAATTTATGTATTTTAAAGCCATTAACGTTTATACGAATTAATAGCATCAAAGATAAAATATTAGATTAGACGAATAAAGTCTTCTTTAGATTAATTATAACCACTAAAACACTTAACATATTATCAGGGGAAATGGGTGTATGCACAACATCAAGAAGAGCACAGTAAACACGGAGAAAAAAAAGGATTAAATAAAAATGCTGCTTCAAGAACTATAACGGCCACTGAGGATTGTGTGTGAATAGCAACGGACGTATAATTAACATACTTTGTAATATCTGTCGTCAACCCCTTAACGAACTTTCGATATGATTACATCCTGTTTCCGGTAGCCACCTTCTGCTGTTCATTCAAAATATAGTATAGGTGCCCTAACCAGTTCGCTTTTGAATTAGCGTGGTGATTCACGAACGACAGGTACAACATACATAAGTACTTGCCCACTACAATTTTATGGTACACTGGTGTTTCGGTTTGTTTTAGTTTCATTCTTGTTTTATGTTAAAATGTTAGCATACGAGGAGTGCCTATAAAGTGGTGAGAATCAAATAAATTGGTTTGTTCAACAGGTAAAACAACATTAATGGGTACTTTAAAATCAATTTGGTTAGTTAACAAATTTTACGGTGAATCATTTTTGATACTTCACAGTAAAGTAAAAACGATTTGCTTGCAAGCGTGAAATAGCAAAAACTGCTTTTCTAAAATTCCATTTGTCGTACTGCGATTCTCAACCAATTCCGTTCCAATGTTTACACAACCTTGTAGAAGACGACACCGCAATAAAAAGATTTAACCACGTCAATGCTTGCTTCACACGACTGACGAGACAAATGAATCATCGTGCAAACAATAGAGGCAAAGAAATAATTGTGGAGAGTCTGCAGATTATGTAAGATGGTCTTTTGTAACTATTATTTACGACATAACTGGTGGAAATGATTTTTTAAATTGAAGAAATTATTTTTTTTGTAAAGAATATTTTTGTGTGCTAAAATAAAGACGTGTTGACAATGAATTTTCAATTAATTTAAACATTTTTTGTTTAAATTAATTGAAAACCATGAAATAATTAATAATATTAATTTCTCTTTGTATGCACATTGTTCGTGCTGTTGTCATTTAGATACCAAATTATATGTTAGATTGGACACAACTTATTAACACGTACAAGTGTACTTATAATAAGACATGCAATTTATTGAAAAAGAGAAAATTCCCGTAATGTAAAAATAAATGGAAAGAAACTTTTCAACATGGTTCCTTTTATTTAAGTTTTGTATTTGATTGATTGAATAACCAAAATTAAACCTAATTAAATAAAAATAAAGGAAAGGATTAATGAGTCAAAAATAAACAAAGTATGAAATTACCATGTTGTAGGAATATAGGTACTGTTACTGTACGTCCATTGGCCCTATTCTTCTGTTCTTTTAAAAAGTGTTTTATAACACTTCCAATTTGATAGATTTTCCTCTTCAATCTCATACACTGCAAGATATAGCATTCCTCAGTGTGTTGCACAGTTTTAGAGGGGGATATTAGATGCTACAATCTGTTCTTCACTGAATCTATAATCTGCTTGCTTAACTATTCTAAGCCTATCCAGATGTCCTTTCAGTTTACAGTGGTCTGACATGAAGCTTGCTAGTATGCGGATATTGTATTCAGTTAGGTTGATTCATGAATTCTATAGATCTCTTCCTGTGATAGATCCCAAAAGAGTATTAGCTTGCTGCCAGCGAGCTGCTGTTCTTAGGTCCAGAACCGACGTATGGTAGTTCATATGGTAGCATCAAAACGTTTGTCAGATCCCAACTTGCTACTAGGCACTGCTCCTTTTGGAATGGACTCGCCGGTGCAAGACACTGTAAATCTCTTGAGCTTCATCCGAATGAGGAAACACTCCGTAAGGCAGTCTTTATGAGCAGGGATAGATTGAGATTACTCACAGGAATCTTAACTGGGCACTGCGCACTAAATAAACACATGCATCGCATGGGGCTAGTGACTCTCCCCTGTGCAGGAAGTGTGGGAGTGTGGAGGAAATTACTACTGACCTTCTTGTCAACTGCCCGGCGGACAGGGAAAAGCAGACGCACTTTGGGGAGGAACCCATAGTCGGCAAGTTAACTCTCAGCCAAATTGTGAACTTTTATGATAGGGCAACTTGACTGAGACAATATGTCTTTCTGGCTGAGTAGTTTTCTTCGGGTTACACCCGCCCGTGGGGGAAAAAATTAGCTTGTCACATTGCTTAGATTTTTCTCCCAATGGATGGATTTCTTTGCTCTACTTTACTCTTTAGCTTCTCTAGTATTATCTTCTTTAAAATGCAAAGATTAGCATGTATATACATAACCGACGAGAACCGACCCAGTCCACTTTTTAAAAATAATAGGGTTGGAAGGCCAGCTGTAAAACTGCAAGAATAAGGAACACAATGGATCTTTTAGGTCGTAGTGTACTTATCGCCCTTTATATGTACACCCATACCTGCATTATCCTGGCTTTTGCTACCATTCACACACAATACTACCTTTTTTTTAATAATTTGTGCTTTATGGGCTCGCAGTAGATATAAACTCTAACCCAAGTTATTCAAGTTTCGAAATGGGGGTTATGAATGTATGTATTAGGATTGCCACCCGCCCTCGTTTCGCGAGGATTGTCCTCGTTTTGATACTGGATCCTCATGTCCTCTTTTGACAAGAAAAATCATCATCATTTATGTAATAGAACGAAAAAGAGGTAATATACAAAACAAAATTAATGTAATGCTCTAAGAAAAGGGTCCCATACTAAATGAATGATTATTCGACCCAATTATGTCCACTATAAATTTACTAATTTTAGTCTGATATCTACTCCCCATAAGTTTGTCCTCACCGAACGCATTTACAAATTGGCAACCCTACTATGAATGTATGAATGGAGGATGATATTACACTGCGACCTAAGAAATCTATTGTGTCCCCTATTCCTGCTGTTTTACAGCTGGCTTTCTAATCCTATTCCCTTCAGAAAGTGTAGGATATCAGAAGGCCCCAGGTTAGGTAAGTCTCCCTCTTCGATTTCACATGGTCAACACAGGTGCACTTGATTTGCACAGTGTTACGCAGTTTAAGAGGAGATGCATGGATATTTCATTCTGTTTCCCACAAAATCTACATTCAGATTCCTTTGGTAATTCAAACTTACTCAGACGTCCTTTCAGTTTACAGTGGCCTGAAAGTAATCCTGCTAATATGCGAATATCGTTCTTACCTAAGTTGCGGCATTGTGTAAACCTCTTCTGGTTGTAGGTTCCCAAAAGTGTTTTAGCTGGCCGCATTCCGTGGAGATTCCCCCAATAATTCTCTGCTCCATTTCGCTTTTCAATATATTCAGTATTGTCTGTTATATACTTATTCCGAAAAAAGATTTAAATCCTACAAATGGTATTCCAGCCTCTTTTTTGCAAGATTATCCATTATTGCTTTTCCTTCCACTCCTATGTGGCCTGGAACCTACAGAAGGGTTACTTTATTCCTTTTGCCTAGCTTGTTTAATTTGCCTAGGCATTCCTAGACCATCTTGGAACTGATTTTACGCGAGCTCAGGACCTTGATGACTGTTTGATTATTGGACATAATGATAATCTCCTGCTTTCGACAACTCCTGGACTAGACACATCTTCCAATAACGTGTATTTCCGCTTGAGATATATACTCGAGCATTTCTTCAAGCTTTCGATGTACTTGGATTCTAGCACATATCTTCGTATTACAGTTCCCTCTGCCGTTTTGGAGCCATCAGTATACCATTTGATGGCATTTATTCAATTTCGAGATGGTGTTTTGATCCCATTCACTTTTGTTGCTAAGTTTTGTGGTGATCTTTTTCACAAAGCTGATAGGTCTGTGAGATTTAGGGTGCGTAATGTCCTTTTTCCCTGCTTTTGGTATGAAGGTGGCCTTTCTCCAAACTTCTGGAATATAGCCCAGCACCAAACTACTCCGGTTTATCCGGATTATGTGTGGAAGGAGTTCATTCTACCCTTTCTGAAGTAAGACTCGAAGAATCCCGCATACTCCCGGTGTTTTGAAAAGCTGAATGGTACTTATAGCCCATTTTAATCGTTCGCTGTTACATATGTGTCTAGCCAATGTAGTAGCTTCTTTAGTTGGCCTTCTCTATTGTTCGGAAATATTTTTTGCTTTGAAAGAAGTGAGTCCCTAGATCGAGGAATATGAGAAGATTATTATTTACAGTTATCATTCTAAATTACTGCTCATGTAATTATATATAATGCTTGACTTTCTACATGCTACCAAAGTTTTATTATTTTATATTCCATGTTGGTAAAATATTTTATTGAGAAATAGATCTTTAAATTTTATTTTAACATACAATTGTGTTTACAACCTTGTATAAGACAATTCAGAGACATTAACTATTCTGTAAGGTGTAGGTTGAGTTTCAATACGCAAACCAAACCAGCATCCAATAACACGAGCGATACACATGTAATATTACGAATTTAGGACGGCAATACCATCAATAAGACCACGTAATTTAAATAAATTTGAATCTTAACATATCTCTCGGCAGTAATAGTTGAATTTATAGTCGACCCGGCAGCCTAATAGCGTAATATTAATCTATGTACGGTTTGTTTTGCCCGTCAGGAACGGTTTAGAATTAAGATACGCGGCTACGCGGGCCCGGGAAAAACGGTGAATCGGTTCAATAATCTAAAAGTCTTTCGGTGTATTATTGAAATTAGTGAGTCACACAGGGTAGATAAACTTTCGAATACGTTTTCTTACCGGGCAGACGACTTAATTTGAATACTTAAAACTATTTATTGGTAACTCTAGATACTGTTTTTTATAGCCTAATCTATTTAAATGATTTGTTTGGACGCGTATAACAATAAATTAGACGTGAGCATCCAGGCAGGTATTTCATCTGGTAGAAAAACGATTTAACAAATTTTATCTTCTGCTGGATACAACAATATTAATAATAAATAGCAAAATGGAAAGTGAATTCGTAAATGTTTTTTTTTTTTAGTTTTAACAAATCATTACATCCATTCAGCCATTACAATCTTTTCTTTTTTGACGTACTTAATTTAATAATAAGCATTATTAAACAACGCACACCTAAGAGTATACAGTTTCAAGTTCAAGTGCACATCGACCATATTTCTAATGCTAGAGTATAACAATCTGGAAATAACTCCACTTAACGGTACTTGAAGAAAGCTGTTATTAGAAGCGTCGATGGTAAAGAGATTTCGTTTGATCTCCGCTTTTTATGGAAAGCTCTTCGGCTCGTGCTCCTAATCATTCTAGGCAGAGTACCAATCAAGCGCTAAAACGCAACAATTAATGCTTGTAAATAGTTCTAATGCTATATTAATGGTACGTATGAGTAGGAAATTGATTTTGTTAGACGTATAGACTGATTATACATGATAAAAATCCATATTATGGTGCATGTAGATCTATGCATGTATCGAAAGGAATGTAATAGATGTCTTCGATGAAAATTACAAGTCATTATATTACTAGTTAACAACATACCTAATAACGTTATGCTAATAAATTTTCTTTTTGTAACTAGCTTTTCTTTCAATAATGAAGACATATTAACTACCCCGCTATCATCAACGAATTGCTATTGATGATAGTTGAATTGAATTAAAACTTTGTATGAGTTCGAAGTAACCAAAGATTCTAAAGAAATTACTAAAATCTAAGTTATAACTTATGCAATACACAGACTCTGTATTTCAGAGCGATTTTATTCATTCATTGAGTTAGGGTGGGCTCCTATAGTCCAAGCACTTGAGCTAGGTGCTCATTGTACCCTCCCTATTAAATCTCTTACTTCCATTCGATCAGGTTTGTGTTCTCTATAAAGCCCAGTATTTAGCCCAGTAGAAACTTAGGAACCTTCGAGGGCTCCAGTAGATCCTCCTCGAAATATTTCTGCCTGAGTACTTTCAAGAGGTCCACAATGGTCTTCAACGAAGCGGTCTCTGTGCTTTTGATTACACCAGTGATTCTCAGCAATGCCTTTCTCTGGACAGCGGTTACCAGCTTCACTTCTTTTCCACCAAACTACTGCCCCGAATGTTATCGCTGGTCTTATCACGGCAGTATATAAACCAATGGATCACTGTCGGCTGTAGCTCCTAGGTTTTGCCAGCAACTCTCCTGCAGTGCCAAAATAGTTGCGTAGCCCTGGTCGTTGTTTTAACTAAGTGATTTTTCCAGCTCAGTTTCGCAACACCTAGATACTTTACTTCCTTGGTTAATTGTAACTCCTGCCCAAAATGCCTCATGCCGCCTAGGTCATTGAGTTCCCTCATATTGGTGAAAGCAACCAACTTTGTATTTTGTGGATTAATGAAAGTCCTCGTGAAAGGCACCATTCCTCCACCATTCGCAGTGCATTGCGCATAATGTCTGATGTGGACCATATTGGAATACTATTAAGGGCATCAGGATAGAACAAAAATTTCTTAGCTTTCCAACAGATAATCAATGCCATTTGTAGTTGGTATAGCAAAAAAACGTGAGTATTAACCTGTAATAAATAAAACCACTGCAGTACTGTTCACCAAGAAGAAGTGAGTGGAACACTTAATACCATACACTATTCAAGGTGTAAAGCTTGAATTTGCAGATAATGTAAAATATCTAGGCGTCTTGTTTGATAAGACACTATCCTAGAACTTCGCATTTGGAAAAGACTATAAGACAAGGGTATGCTTATGGTTATGCTGAAGGATATGCGGATGCTATATCCAAAATTAGTCCATTGGCTCTATGCAATGGTAGTACGTGCAACCCATAACTTATAGAGCAATAGCTTAGTGCAAAGCAAAACTTACATCTATTCAAAGGATCGGGAAAGGATTAATAATATTTCGCCTATGGGACCTAGCGAATCAGTAGCCATATACTCATGTTTGTGTGGTCAACAAGCGGGTGGAATCGGTTACTTCCGACGGTATGCTGAGATTGCTTCCGGAAATGATGTGTACTCAAGCAATGATCGATACGCACTTCACTACCGCTTTTCTAAATAGAGAAGAATGAGGATGTTACGAAAAAATACATTGACACAGGCAGACACGTGCTGGTTTACCGACGGTTCCGACTAGGGTGTGGACGCAGAAATATTTTGTTGCAATCCAAGTGTTAGAAGAATTACAATCGTGGACAACACACAACGATCTTTTAGGCTGAAATGTTTGCCATTGAGATGTGTGGCAGAGAGAGACTCTGGATCATCAAAAACTACTACTACTGGTTTTACAGGTCATTGTAAATTCAAAAACTACTTACATAGAATTGGACTCTCCCATGAAACTGAACGCCGACTGCGTTTAGAAGACTAGGAGACAGTTGAGCTTATTTCCTTCGACTGGCCTGCCGCTGCAAGAATCAGGTATGTTCCTTCGAAGAAAACAATCCCATTCAGAAAGATACTCAAAGCTACCTTAAGGACCTGTTGCATCAACTTTGCGATAGCATTCACTCTACAATAAAAGATTAATCAAACACATAGTCTACCAAAATATGTAGCGTAAGAAAGATCTTTGATAATACAGATTGGAACAGAGTTTAATATTAATTAATTTCATTGTTTTTTTAATTATTGTAATAATGGATTGTTCTTGCATTTAACAGCATTCCAAACCATACTCATTTAATGCGTATTATAAGTTCACTTAGCAGTTACCTGTTATCTATTTATTATGGAATTATTCGCACTAACTTCTTCAAAATTAACTTCTCCATTGTATGTACATACGTATAACGGAAAATATGCACTTATAGAATCAATACCCTCGGGTGAATCAATGACAATACACCGTTGCTATTGTCTTCGATAATAAATTCGCCATTACAAGGGAAAATATTATAAAAAATCATGAACACGTGAGAGCTAAAAGCAGTTATTTTACAGATGGTATTAACACATAAATTCATTGTAAGGAAATTTGTATTCGCAGAAGAGTAAATTCCTGTGGAAAAGGAAACAAAACTAAATAATTTCTTTATCTCTGAGAATTAATAAACCAATATATGGTGGATCCGCTGTATATAGAATAACACTTTGGTGGTTTTGAATGGTTTAATCAGGTAATAAATCTACAGAACTTGATTGTTTAACATTTTTTCAAACAAATTTTCATGAAACTTAGTCAGTTTGTGACTCCGCGGCGTGTTACTCAAGGCACTTTATATTCCGGCGGGACTTCAACTTTAGGGGTGTAAAACGCCCTTGAAATTCGCCAAAATTTTGTTTATCTAAAATAACTTTTAAACGGTGAAAAATAGAAAAAAAGTTTCAATGGCGGACTTATACCGTTTGAAGGGCTCTTTCGGTTGGTATAAATGTGTATATACAGGGTGTTATAACCGTGATTTAGTTAATATTATAGGGTGCCAATAAAATAATGAATTTTGGTATACTTCTTTATGTGTGCATTGTAGTGATCCGAAAATAGTCCTAAAATTATACCAGATTGGTTAAACGTGTATATGCGATAGTTTTCGAGTTACGAACGTTTGGATATAGAAGTATATTATCCCCGGCACTAGACAGAAGGAAAACACACATTAAATCTAGTTAATTTTGAAGCTAGCAAACAATACGTATCACTTACAGATAGTTTTATTTTATCAAGAGACAACGTGGCCTGAATAACTTGGCACAGACACCGCGCGATGCAATATACTGTAATCGTCAAAATTTAATTATAGTATACGAAAGCAGAGAGTAGGAAAGAGTGCGCCGTTTTAAAATAGAAACAGACATATAGCCGTGTCTCCCACCACAGGCCTAACGTCCAATATCGTTTCAACATTGGTATCGACGCGTATTGCAAGTTCATTTTGTGCATAGTATAAGATCCCTATACTAAAATTAAAATTTGTCGACTACGGTATATGGAAATGATTTTTTTTAATTGTTTATATCGTATGCATGTCGGTACCTAAATTATCCATATCAGTCAACAAATATTATCGTATATCGCAAACGTATATTGTTATGTTGTGTTGATACAGAATGCACATGCTACAACAGCTTTACCTGTTTACTAACTTAAACTACGCAGAGTGAATTCTAAATGAAATCCCTTTGTCTGATTACATAGATTCTTCACACATGTTTCGAGGCCGTTTTATAAATTGACAAAGTTTATATTATGCACGTTTGATTAAGGATTATTACCGGCAATATGTAGAGAAAAAATAGATATCACGCATAAATGTGTTAATTTTGGAATATTGACTTCGAACTATAATCTCACTTACAATATTTTTATTTTATCCGGACAAGTGGTCTGAAAACTTGACACAGAACCGCTTGATGCAATATAGTGTGAGATTTATCTTGAGACAACGATATCTCTAACACACTGCATAAATCAAAAAGTCTTAATAGATTTTTATAATTTAGAGCTAACTGAATGTGCCAACTCATCTCCCCCCTCCCTAGAGTGGGAGAGACAACTTTGAAATCTAAATGGGAACTCCCATTTTGTTTTGCAGATCGGATTCACGCATCAAGTATGTAGTTTTCTTTGAAATTTTTTTTCGTTTCGTAACAGATTGCGCTGTAATCGCAAAAACATATTGTAACGTCTTTAAAAAATCACAAAAAAGAGAGCAAGCAAACATATTTTGTGTTTTTTTATTACATGACTAACATTTCAAAAAGCCATGTGTTCGAAACTGTGCCCCTTCACTTCGATACATTATTATTCGCAATGGAATGCTTTCAACGATACAAAACCGTACCTTATTCCACGTACTGACAAGCTTGTGAAACTATACACATTGTCCGATCCCCATTTAGATTATTATATAATCAATACAAATTAGTGTTTAATATTTGAAAATTTAGTTCATATCGTATTGCAGTGTCGGTACTAACCATGGTATATTAAATCCAAACAAATATTTATTCATCTGCTAATACTTGTCCATATTCTAGTTAACATCGATGTATTTATGTGTGGTGGCTGTACAGAAAACGGCCATGGCAACTGCTTACCTCTTACGTAGTTTAAGGTACACCACGACACTTTCTATGTACGACCTACAGCATGAAATACGACCTATTATGTTTAGCATGGATAAAACGGATCTATGATTCATTGCCGTCTTCGAAAATCTATATAACACAGATGTGCGGTCTCCTGTTGTTTAATGTAAAGTAGACAGTAATCGCATCTAAGTAAAATAGAATAAACGTTGAATTATAAAATATAGGCAAAAAATACTCAAAGGCGCATACTAATGCTTGCCGACTTACATCGTTTAGACACAATTCGAAGTTTTCATTGCTTACCTTAAATATAATATTGTATAACGAACAGAATTGGTTCTTTTACAATCTTACAGCTTTACACAATCATGTTTGTTTTTTTAACAATTGATTCACCAATGATTGTTTTTATATCTATTTTTAAAACGCCCGCCGGCTTCGTTTTTTCCGATTTAACATAATGAAAATTAAATATAATAAATAAAAATTACAATATAACAAATACTTGCAACATATGGGTTTTTTTTTTTTATTATTTAAAATATTAATAATTTTTTTTGGGGGAAGGTTTCCATGTTTGGAATCCAAAATTTATTTTGACATTACGTCAGGTGACCACTATATTCCGGTAATTTTAAAAAATATGTTATGAATTTACAAAAAGTGAGATTAAATGATCATGATATCCAAAAAGTTTTTGAAAAAGTTGCTTGGAATTAAATTCCAGGCGTATACAAATTTTTGTAAAATAACTAAACGTCACTAAACCGACGAGCCATTCACGAAGGAAAACTTCGACCTCGCCGCTAAAGATGTTCGCTGCAAATCGTGAACGACGTACGAAAGTAATTCCACAATGATCCGGCTCAATAGCCGGAAAAACTGTTATTTCTAGTGTATTTTAATTAAAAAAATTCCCATATTGCAATATTTATGCAAGTCACTGTATAAAAGTAATCGTTAATTATAATTAAACCTTGCATTTTATATTTATACCTTCACTGCTGTTCGATTACGACTAATTCAAATTTGTATTCTTTTGAAAAATATTGTAGAACTTTCAATAAAATCTTGGAACTAGGAATTTATAATCGAAATATAGTTATCTTGTTGTTATAATATTATAAACACACTATGTACTATAACCAATAAAAATATTTCTGACGAACGTAGACTTTTCGTTCTAATATCTGATAAAAAATAAAATCGTGGTTTTGAATGCATCCTCGACTTT